>JASVEL010008389.1:0-108672 GCA_032618575.1 Nicotiana noctiflora | reverse complement strand
GGTTCTTTCTCAACAAGAAGACGAGTCTTCGAACAATCGTAAAGTTTGACCTATAGTTCACTTGTTCGAATCGTGGAAGCAGCCACTAATGTTTGCATTAGGGTAGGCTGTCTACATCACACCCCATGAGTTGCGACCCTTTCCTGTAACCCGTGTGAACGCGAAATGCCTTGTGCGTCGGGCTGGCCTTTTTCTCAATAAGATTGTGTAATTTAATGATATAACCAATAGAAAATATTAGAGAGGCTCTAGTGTTAGATAATCTTTTAAGTACGGGCCATTGAAATATTCTGGACCAAATAGAGCATTTATGATATTGCATTCATACAACCTAACTCCACCTAGTTTAGGATTGAAGTGTAACTGTTGTTGTTGTTGTTGTTATAAGATTGTGCAATCTAGCAGATATTTAGATCCATTTAGGGTGTGTTTGGTATGAAGAAAAATATTTTCCATGGAAAATATTTTCTTAGAAAATGTTTTCATGGAAAATGAGTGATTTTATCACTTATTTTCTCTCGTTTGGTTGGTAAGTGGAAAACATTTTCCGGAAAATATTTTCTATGTTTGGTTAGAGAGTAAAAAATAGTTTTTTTAGAAAAATATTTTTTTTGCCCCTCCCACCTCCCCACCCCTCCCCTTCCCGAAGTCTCTAAAAATTGACACAATCTAAAGGAACTAATGTGATGCTTTACTTTTTAACGCAAAAATCGCGTATTTTCGAATCGGTAAATTTATAATTTCTAAACCCGTAAACTTCTGAACTCATAATTTTGGAACTTGTAAAATATTGAGCCTATAAATGATAAATAATAAAATTAAAAACTGAAAAATATATTTTAAAATTTTTTCGGGGGTGAGCCGGGGGGGTGGGCTGGGGCGGGGGGAGGGGGAGAGGGCAGTAAATCGAAAAAAAATTTAAATTACAAAAAAAAGTAAATTTTTTTTGGTGCGGGATAGGGGGTAGGGGGGTGGGGGTGAGTGGTGCAGAAAAATAAGAAAACAGAAATTTAAAATTATAGAAAAAAAAGCAAGGTAAATTTTTTTTTTTGCGGGGTGGGTGGAGAGGTAGTAGAGTCGATGGTAACGGAAAAACTAATTTTTTTTAACAAAAACTATTTTTTGGAGAGGGGATGAGGTGGGTTGATGAGGGTGAGAAAGGTTGAGAAGGAGCTTTGGAAAATGTTTTCCCTTCATTTGATAAGGAAAATATTTTCCTCCACTTGGAGGAAAATGAATTGATAAGGAAAATGTTTTCCAAAACATTTAAGCCAACCAAACATGGGAAAATTGGAAAACATTTTCCAGAAAATGTTTTCCTTCATACCAAACACACCCTTAATTATATTTTTCTGCCTGGTCTTAAATTGAACAGAAATGGAGGTGGGAAAGCATTACAATGTAAACAAAAATGAAATATAGTGATAAAAACTGGAAATATATTCAGAATTCTTAGACTTTAACCAAACCAAGAGGTTGTGAGTTCGAATCTTCCCAAGAGCAATGTGAGAAGTTCTTAGAGGGAAGGATGTCAGGTGTCTATTTGGAAACAGTCTCTCTACCTTAGGGTAGGGGTAAAATATGCGTACACATTATCCTCCTCAGACCCCGCTTAGTGGAATTATACTGAATTATTGTTGTTGTTAGACTTTAATCAAAATATAAGCAAGAAATTTTCCTACAAAAAAAATTATTAGCCTTATTATGACATTTTCATACATTCATGTTTGAATAGTTTAAGCTTTCCACTTCTCTCGCAACAACAAAAAAATACATTTTTTGGGTGCTCTTTTTTCAATCAATAATGTAAATTTTTTAACCAAAAACGAGCCAAAAGAAAAGAGGGCAGTTTGGTGTATTAAGCTTTGCCTGGGGTCCGATTAAGGACCAGACGACATACCATTTTTTGGATGCTCTTTTTCAATCAATAATGTAAATTTAACCAAAAACGAACCAAAAGAAAAGAGGGTAGTATGGTGCATTAAACTTTGCATGGGGTCCGATGAAGGACAAGACGACAAGGGTATGTTATACATGGCTGTTTTCACAGTTTGAACTGCTGACCTCGGTAACATAACCACAACTTTACTAGTGTCCTTCCCAAAAAAAAAGAAGAGCAAAAGATAAAAATAAAAATTTATCAAGACTAAAAACCCATTTGATTTTTCGTGAAAAAATACCTTGAAGGCTTTGTTCAAGCCATTTGGATTGTTTGGTCCTAATATGGCTAGCTGCCCACCATGAATAAGCATTGCTTGCAGCTCTTTGCAACATCTTGCAAATTCTTGATCTTCTTCTTCTTCTTCAAATAATTTCACATTATTAATGTAACTCTTCCTCTCTCTTTCCCCCCAAAAGAACAGTAGGAAAGAGGAAGAGTTTCAAAACACAATGAAAAAAGAAAAAAGAAAAAAAGAAAAAAGAAAAAAGAAAAAGAAAAAACTCAAGATTTTTTTTTGTTTGGGAGATTAAGGAGAATTATGGTAATTATTGGTTAATGGTTGGGAGCTACTTTCGCTCCAAAATAAGTGTTGAACCCTTCTTTCTCTTTCTTTATTTCAACCTCTCACGTCAAACGGTTCCTTTGGCAAAGTCACAGCAATAGCAAAATTAGCAAATTATCAACGTGGTATCCACTGTTTAACCACCAACTATTGAATATATTAACCGGAGATATTATGTGGGCGTTTGAAGATTAGAATTGTGTTTGAACATGAATATAATTTTTGATTGTTCTTAAATTTTTGTGAGTGAACTGAGTGAAATTTTGAAAAATAAATTTCTAAAATTTCTAAAATTCATTTTCAACTAAAAATTAAATTTTTATGGTCAAAATCTAATTCCGAAAAGAAAAAAAAATCGAAAAAAAAGTTTAAAAAATTTCATGGTCAAAGGAGATCTATATATAGTTAGTTGTTTTTTGCCGGTCATTAACTATTCTTTACTACACAAAACCCCGGAAGTGTAACTTTCACATTAGCTTGATGTTAAGCGAGTACCACACAACAACAACAACAACAACAACAACAACAACAATCCGGTATAATCCCACTTAGTGGGGTCTGGGGAGAGGGAAGTGTGTACGCAGACCTTACCCCTACCTTAGGGTAGAGAGGCTGTTCCAAATAGACCCCCGACATCCTTCCCTCCAAGAACTTCCCACCTTGCTCTTGGCGAGTACCACACAATCACTCACAAATTAACGAGGATAAAGAAAATAAAATGATACCAAAATATAGTTAAAATATCATGGTATAGCCAGTTTTCACACGGGCCAATAAAAAATAGCCACTGTTTATAAGTTAATGAAAAATAACCACTATTTTGCTGCAATATGGACTGGTCTAGTATAATATATGGGAGTTCTGGTGCATTTGTGTACGAACTCCAGCATATTATGCTGAACCGGTATACTTTGCTAACTCCTATAAAATTTGTGGGAGATTGGAGTACTAGTGCTCCAAACTCCAGTATATTATACTGGACAATTATACTTGCTGGAACTTCCGTAAAATTTATGGGAGTTCCACCATAATTATGCTTGAACTCTCGTAAAATTTGCGGGAGTTCCAGCATAGTTATCCTGGAACTCCCGTAAAATTTACGGGAGTTCAAGCATACTTAGGCTGGAACTCCCGTAAAATTTGCGGGCATATTTTTTCAAATTTTGAATAGTATTTTCGTTCAGATTTAAAGTGGCTAAATTTCGATGATTTTTAAATTTTGGCTATTTTTCAGCGACCAATGATAAGTCTGGCTATTTTCAAATTTCTCCCCAAAATATATTGAGGTTCGACCATTAGCCTATGTTCTTATGGCAAGAGCTGAGAGAGAGTATTTCAATATGAAAAAGCTACAAGTAATCTATATTACAACCCCTTATAAAACCCCTATTACAATGGGGCTTCATGTCTAAATCGTGCTTAGATTTCATTTTTGTATGCGGTACATATTAATTAATTTTATCTTGAACTTAGGCTAAACTAGTAAAATAAAGACAGAAATTAAATCTCTTTACGCAGTCCCACCTTGCTTTGCTATGGCCAGTTGATAGCTGAGTCAACGGACAAGCTATGATCCTTTTGTGTTAAAATCATATCACAACAACATACCTAATATATTCCTACAATATGAAAAGGATAATATGTACGTTGAACTTATCCCTACCTTGTGAAAGTAGAGAAGTTGTTTCGAATAGACAGACAGTAACGTAACTATATACATTGAAGGGTGATCAACTGAACACCCCTCATCAAAAAATTATACTGCATATATAAAAATTTATATTACATATATATGCCAATAATTATTTTTTGTGTGTATATAAAATTTTGAACACCTTTAAATTTCTGGCTTTGTTACTATGACACACCCGCGACTAAAGAAAAGCATCTCTCAACATGTTCGAAAAAAAATGATATTAGTAAAGAAGCCATATTGAAAATAATAAAGCAATGGTAAAACCATGTCAGAGATATAAGTTAATGGCTTAATGATGTATTGGTCAAAATCTGATCGTCGTACTCGGCCCAACGAGACCCCGTCCTAGCATCAAGACATCAAAGGAGGGTATGGTCTGTTCAGAACCATGAGCTCATAATACTCGCCGAGTCCATGAGCAATAGTTGGGACGAGGAAATTGGACATAATATAAAAGTAAACTCACCCAAGAACGTAGCAGGGTTTTCATAACTATAAATAAGGGAGGGAACCTTCCTGCTTGTGGGTGGGGTCTTTTTCTATCTCTTTCTCTTTCTTTTCCTCAGTAATATTCTTAGAAAAAATAAAATAAAGCAATCTTCCATGGAGGATGTAAAATAGCCATTCCCCTCAGATAAGTGGGGAAGAAATGAAAAACTTCGATGAGATCGATCACCCTTATTTCATCTCGCGTATTATTCTTTTATTTGATTATCGATCTAGAGTTTATTCTGTTTGACTAAGATTTACCTCTTCATATTTTCTAATTGATTTAATCATAAAGATTTTAATAACTTTTGGTCAAACAATTTGGCGCCGTCTGTGGGATTTCTTAGTGAAACTTCTCAATCTCCTCTAGATCAAAAATACGATACACGATCACTCTCCGAAACGAACGGTAAGTAAACCTCATACGTCAACCTAGATCATGATGCTATATACGAGTAGAAGTTGCAACCAACTTCCTACCCCACACGTCGGGCAGCTCGTGAGCCAGCTAAAATGAGCCTAGCCCGCACACGGCAAAGGCACAAAAAAAGGGGAAGGGAAAGAGAGAATAACACGGTTGTCGAATTCAGAAAACACCACCCCCAACAACCACTGAAATGTCAGGCAAAACGAGCAACGCCACATATTCACCTTCTACTTTTTGCTCAAACAAAAATGCAAGTGCCGCGCGGGAGAGCGAGCGGGGAAACAAACCCAACTCCTGAGAAATAATACCCTTTAAGTGATACTCATTATCCTCTGCCAAAAAGTTGTCCCAAGAGAGCCCTCCAAGGGACAGGGAAATTTCAGTAGGCGTGTGAAACGAGTGTGAGCAAAGCAGCAACGTCTCCTACTCTTGTGACGACCCGGCCCATAGTCACGAGAATTACCACCTCGTTACCCTTTCAATTATATGTTTCATATTTCTATATCTGTGTTAGAGTCTATTGGGTGAATTGGGATTAGTTCTGGTTGAAAATAAGGCATATAGCCTTTTAGAGTGAAGCTTAATTCTAAAAAGTCAACTTGAAGTTGACTATGTAGTTAGAGGGTTCGGAATCAAATTTTGATGATTTGGTTAGTTCCGGGAGGTGATTTGTGACTTAGGGGAGCGATCGGAATTGAATTTGGAGGTCCTGTGTAGAAATAAACTTGAATTGGCTAAGTTGGAATTTTGGCGAAATCCGATCGATAGGTGAGATTTTGATCCGGGAGTCGAAATGAAATTCTGATAGTTGCAGTATCTTTGTTAGGTATTTTGGATATGTCTGCAATTTTTTAGGTCATTCGGACATCGTTTGGTCGGGTTTTTGATAGAATGTAAGTTTCAGAAGTTTTGGTTGAATCTTAGGCTTGAACCGACCTTAATTTGATGATTCGTGTGTTTGAAGGTGTATTTTTATGATTGGAACAAGTTAGTATGATGATTTAGAGTGGATTCATATTTTTGGATGAGGTCCCGAGGGCCTCGGGATATTTTTGGAGGGTCAATCGGATGAATTTTGGAGTTTTTGAACTGCTGGTATGATTTGCAGCAGGAGTTTCGCTTTTGTGGATGGAAGACCGCAGAAGTGGCTCCGCGGAAGTGTGGTATTTCTCGCAGAAGTGAGTTTGAGGTTGGTCAGGGTAATTCCATAGAAGTGGTAGTATTATCGCAGGGGCGGGCTCGCAGAAGCGAGCCCTTGTTCGTAGAGGCGAAAGTTGGGCGATTGGGGAGCTTTGCAGAAGCGGGGTGAAAACCGCTTAAGCGGTCTCGCAGGTGCGAGGCCTGAGCCACAGAAGTGGTCTTGGCCTGTTAATGAAAAGTCACAGAAGCAACAAAATTGCCGCAGAAGCGCTCGCGCAGGAGCGAGCTCGGTATCGTAGAAGCGAAAGTCGTCAGTGATCAATGAACAGAAAGGGTTCGAAATTTTAGAAGTTATAACACATTTGGGGCTTTGATCTAAGAGGCGATTTAGGCAATTTTGAGGAGAAAATCGAGGGAATTCATCAGGTAAGCACTCATAGGCTCAATTTATGTTATTATATTATTAAATTATGGAGTTAACATCTCAAAATGGAGGATTGGAGGTGTATTAATAGAGGGTTTTTGCTCTAAGCCTTGGCAATTGAAAATCATCGATTTGAATGGACAAACAGAGTCCGATTTTGATAAACTTTATATGTATGCACTCGTATCGAGATAAGAATTCTAAAAATATAACTTTTTGAATTTTTTGAGAAGCGGGCCCGGGGGTCGGGTTTTGGCAACTTTGTGATTTTTGGTGTAATTCTAGTTATTTCGATTGGGTTATGTTTCGTTAGCCTATTTTGATGTATTTCTATTGGTTTTGATCATATTCTGCACCCGTGGAGGCCGATTCTCGTGGCAAAGGCATTGCGGGCTAGTCTTTGAGCCGAGTCGAGGTGAGTAATGGGTATGGGTGATGACCAGCGGGTTCGAAACCCCGATATATCACTATGTGACGATGTGTTGAGGCAAGACACGTACTCACCTGTGAGTGCGGGGTCGATTGTGATTGGGGACTATGGCTTAATCTGACCTGGTAATATTATACTGTATTGTTGGCTATTATTGAGCCGGTAAACCTCCTACTGGATGGTTGTGGATATCTTTGGGTCGTGAGCCAGTTATTTGGATCCCGTGAGGATCGTTATCATAGCTTTTGTGATTATAGCATGCTATTCTGATATCAGTCCTGAGCTACTATTGTCTAAAATGGTTTCCCAAACTCTGGTATTTCTGAAACACTATTTTCTACTGTAAATGGTAAAAAGAGATTTCAAATTATATTTCTATGCATGTGAGGCTTGCATTGTATGTAGCTTGACTGATAATGGATCGGGTTGCGTGCCACAACATATCATTGATATTGTGCTTGGGCTGTAGGAGCCCCTCCGGAGTCTGAAACCCCCACAGTGAGCACGGGTACCCAAATGAATCGGGCTACGCGCCGTAGCGGTCATGTTTATGCATTGCATTGCATTAGATATACTTGTTGTATTGTTTAGCTGATATTGCTGATTCTGATACAGATCATGTTAATAATGGTAAAGGATATTGTTGTATAGCCTTGCTTAGTGCTTTTATTGGGTGTTCTTACCTTCGTTGTCTTACCCATGCTTATTACCACTGAGTTGGAAGTACTCACACTACTCCATGCACCTTCTGTGAAGATCCAGGTACATCACAGTAGGGCTGACTTCCCAGCTGCTCAGAGTGCTTCATACGGACTGTCAAGATAGCTGCTAGCGTCCGCAGGACTTGACACTCCCGTCTATCTTATCTTATCTTTAGACATTTCTGCACTTGTAGTCACAGTTGTATACAATATTACAGTTGTATTCTGATAGTGGCTCATGATTTATGACTCCTGATTCAGTGGGAGGTGTTATACTGGTTTTGGGATATTTTCACAGGTGTGCTAGATTATATATCATTTCTTATTACTGTAAAATGCAAAAAGGGTAAAGTGAGAGCTGGTAGCTATTTATTATGAATAGTTGGTCAGTCTGGACTAGCAATCTGTTGGGCGCCATCACGACCGTGTTTTGGGGTCGTGACAACTCTCCAACATAACATTGCCCAATGTAAATAAAACCAAGCGAATCGGGACTCCCCCAAAAGATACCTAACTCTCCGGAAAACCAAGACTCACGATAAGTTAATATTTCGATGAAAGGTCAAAATAATGTCTTCAAGGCCAAGAGCCTTCACCAAAAATGAAAAGGAGTTCGACCTCGATCGAACAACGACAAGTTAATATTTCAACGAAAGGTCGAAATAATGCCTTCAAGTCCAAGAGCCTTCGCCAAAAACTAAAAATAGTTCGACCTCGATCGAACGACGACGAGTTAATATTTGACAAAAGGTTGAAATAACGCCTTCAAGGCCAAGAGCCTTTGCTAAAAAAAAAGAGTTCGACCTTTATCGAACAACGACGAGTTAATATTTCGATGAAAGTTCAAAATAACGCCATCAAGGCCAAGAGCCTTCTCCAAGAAAGAAAAGAGTTTGACCTTGATCTAACGATGAAAAGTTAATATTTCAACGAAAGGTCGAAATAACGCCTTCAAGGCCAAGAGCGTTTGCTACAAAAGAAAAAGAGTTTGACCTCGATCGAATGACGACGACTTAATATTTTGATACAAGGTCGAAATAACGCCCTTAAGGTCAAGAGCCTTCGCCAAAAAAGAAAAAGGGTTCGACCTCGATCGAACATTGACAAGTTAATATTTCGACGAAAGGTCGAAATAATGCCCACAAGGCTAAAAGCCTTCACCAAAAAAGAAAAAGAGTTTATTCTCGATCGAATAACGACGAGTTAATATTTCGGCGAAAGGTCGAAATAACACCCTCAAGGCAAAGAGCCTTCACCAAAAAAGAAAAAGAGTTCGACCTCGATTGAACGCGATGAGTTAATATTTTGATGAAAGGTCTAAATAACACCCTCAAGGCCAAGAGCGTTTGCCAAAAAAGAAAAAGAGTTCGACCTTGATCGAACAACGACAAGTTAATATTTCGACGAAAGTTTGAACTAACGCCCTCAATGCTAAGAGCCTTCGCTAAAAAAGAAAAAGATTTCAACCTCGATCGAACAACGACGAGTTAATATTTTGACGAAAGGTCAAAATAACGCCTTCAAGTCCCAGAGTCGCCGAGAAAAAGAAAAAGAGTTCGACCTTGATCGAACAACGATGAGTTAATATTTCAACGAATGGTCGAAATAACACCTTCAAGGCTAAGAGCCTTCACCAAAAAAATAATAAAAAGTGTTCGACCTTGATCGAAAAATTGACAAGTTAATATTTCGACGAAAGGTCGAAATAACGCCCTCAAGGCTAAGAGCCTTCGCCACAAAAGAAAAAGAGTTTGATCTCGATCGAACAATGACGAATGAATATTTCGATGAAAGGTAGAAATAACGCCCTCAAAGCTAATATCCTTTGCCAAAAAAGAAAAAGAGTTCAACTTTGATTGAACGCACAAGTTAATATTTCAACGAAAGGTTAAAATAACACCCTCAAGGCCAAGTGCCTTAGCAAAAAAATAAAAAGAGTCCGACCTCGATCGAACAATGACAACTTAATATTTTGATGAAAGGTCAAAATAACGCCCTCTAGGCTAAGAGCCTTCGCCAAAAAAGAAAAAGAGTTTTACATCGATCGAGCAATAACGAGTGAATATTTTGACGAAAGGTCAAAATAATGCCTTCAAGGCCAAGATCCTTTGAAATAAAAAGAGTTCGACTTCGATCTAACAATGACGAGTTAATATTTCGACCAAAGTCAAAATAACTCCCTCAAGGATAAGAGTTTTTACCAAAAAAGAAAAAGAGTTCGATCTCTATCGAACAACGACGAGTTAATATTTTGACAAAAGGTTGAAATAACGCCCTGAAGGCTAAGAGACTTTGACAAAAAAGAAATAGAGTTCAAACTCAATCGAACAACAACGAGTTAATATTTTGACGAAAGATCGAAATAATACCCTCAAGGAAAAGAGCCTTCGCCAAAAAAAGAAAAAGAGTTTGACCTTGATCGATCAACGACAAGTTAATATTTCGACAAAATGTCAAAATAACGCCTTCAAGGCTAAGAGCCTTCGCCAAAAAAGAAAAAGAGTTCGACCTCGATCGAATAACAACGAGTTAGTATTTTGATTAAATGTCAAAATAATACTTTTAAGGCTAAGAGCTTTTGTCAAGATATTCTACCTCAATCGAACCACGATGATTCAAAATTTTGATGAAAGTTCAAAATGATACCCCTGAGGTCAAAGACCATCACCGAACAAAACTATGACTCACTGTGGGATAATACTTCAATATAAACTCAAAAGTAACATCCATACGGCAAATATCGCTATTAAAAGAATTCGACACCATTCAAACTATGACGGGATATCACCTCGACACAAGTACAAAAGCACCATCCCATCAGCTGAAGCCATCGTCAAGGATGTACTCAACCCATATGAATCAAATTCCATGAGAATAGGGAACTCATCATGCTGAAATCTACTTCTTTGCACCAAAGTTGTGAACAAAAAAACTGGAAAGAAAGTATAAAAGGCATATAATAATGGAAAATCCATCTTTATACAAAACTACTGCACAAACAGCCGCAAACAACATGCGGCTAAAACCAACATAGTCCAAAAAAAGATTAAAAGAAAGATAAATACATCAAATTTTTCACTCAGTATCATCTCCAGGAAATCATCCCTCATCGTCTGTGCCCTCATCAGCTTTCGGCATCGCAGTCATATCCATAGTTAACACGAGCCTCTCGTGCTTTTGCTCGTTCCACTTCATATGCGACCTCGATAACATTTCCCTCTTCTTACAAACTCTTATATATGTACCGCTGGGCTTAAGAGTGAACCCAAAGCACATGCAAATGACGGGGAACATCAGCGGAGGAAGATCCAACTTGAGCCAACAATTGCTCATTTTCAGCAATAAGAGCAGCGACCCGGTCACCTAAGGTCGGCGCTTCCTGGTCAATCTCCCCAATGCGTTCCTCGAGCCTAGCCTCCCCTAGCATGGCCGTTGACCTCTCTGATTACTAATAGGATTGGAGGACAAATATAGTGTTCTCCAGAGTCGCCTCCCTTACCGAAGCCGACGACCAGGAACTCTCGATGCTCTCCAACCCGGCAACCTGTCTCTCCAACTCGGCCAATTTTCCCATCCACTTCGCGCTCATCGCCTTGACCCTGATGAGATTCTCATCCATCTTAGACTGCATCGACCTCAGCTTTCACTAAAGGCATTCCCACTAAGCAGCAACCCATTTGCCTAACTCAAGCTCCTCGTCCTCCGCACGAAGTTTCTCCTCGAGCACGCTGCTTCTACGAATAGCCTCCATTAATTATTGGTCCCTTTTCTCCAACTGCTCACCGAGGGATCAAGCACTAGGGTTTGCCTTCAGCTGCTCGTGCATCTCACAACACTTATTGCGATAGCACTGGTACTTCTCTAACATTCTTAGGAGTTGGCCCAAATGCCAGCCCTATGAGCGCTCTCAATTTCCAACATGTATGTCTGAAAAATGAAAAGATGGGTTAAGGCCCTATCGTCCAGTAATATAAAAATGAACAGGAAGGGAAGGCAAAACATACCCTCATGTCCATAGCGGCCACCTCATACCTAAAGTCAATATCAGGAACACTCTGAAAGGCCTCATTCTCGGTAGCAGAGCACAAGATGTTGAATTGCGACACCAGATCTTCAATATCCCCTAGGGGATTAATATTTGAGGAGATCTCAAGAATACGAGATAAGCCTCACGTACGAACCACCGAATGTGTGATACCCTCTTCAAACATCCTAACATCGTTCGGGTTAAGATCATTCTCAATTTCGTAGTCATCGACTACAACGTCGTTTCTTATTTTTGCGGCAGAGGAGGAAGCACAACCAGGTAATGAGGTTGAAGTCCTTTCCAAAATAGTAATAATGGCCTCAAGAGTCTTACCCCTAATTACGACAGTTTGCTGATCAATCACATCGGCAAGGATCTCTATCGGTAGGGCAGATACAATGGCTAGCACTATTTCTATGGGCGAACATCAACTCTCACCTCGGATCCCACCGAGGGAAGGTCTTGCTCTGCAATTATCACGATCAGAGGAGCCGCTTCAGACTGTATTTGCCGCTGATGATCGTTCTCCCTCTTCGATATGGGAAGACTCCCCCGTTGGGAAGACAATAGGCTTGAAATCTCATTTTGGGGGGTAGCCTCCGTACGTGTGGCCGCAGCCATAGATTCAACCGAAGCGACCCTCAATGAAGGTCGAGCAGTAGATGATGAGGCAAGGCAAGCAGATGATGTAGGTTGACAAAAATCTAGTGAAGGAGCCCTTGCACTCGGCACTCTCATTGACATCAATGAACATCATATGAGAAACTAAGTAAAAGGGTAGGATTGCGAATAAAAATGATACTACTCACCACTAAGGAGCTTGCATCCGAATTTCTCATAAAAGGACGCCTATACGCAGATCTCCGCCATATGAGGGTGGATAGCCCTCACCCACTCACGGATGCCATCAATGGGTTCAAGGGGGTAATTTCGCGGCTAAGAAAACAAAAGAACAAATTTCAAGTACTGTTTAAAGGAAAGTGGTTAAACACCATCATCGACTAAAAGCATACAAACTTACGTGTGAAGTTCAACTTCTCAGGGAACCCTATAGGATCCGCCACAAGATGCTCGGTACGCACATAGAAGTAATGCTAGTAGATGCGACAGTTGGCCATGTCGTCCATCTTCACCACTATGACGACCAGACCCGTCGTCTCAGGTATTACCGCCCCGTTCATCCCACATTGTGTTGCCTTACGTTTCATTATCAATTTTGGATGCATTAGAATTTAATTGGAGTAATTTTGGTAAGAAATGAGACACTTAGTCTTTTTTAAGAAAACTTAAGTTGGAAAAGTCAACCAGATGTTGACTTATGAGTTAGAGGGCTCGGAATTGAATTTCGATGATTTGGTTAGCTCCGGGTGATAATTTAAAGCTTAGGAGCGCAATCGGAAGTAATTTTGGAGGTCCGATGAAGAAGTTAGCCTATTTTGGAGAAGTTGGAATTTTGGCGGAATCCGATCGATAGGTGAGATTTTGATCTGGGAGTAGGAATGGAAATTCCAAGAGTTGCAGTAGCTCCGTTAGGTGATTTTGGACTTGTCCGCAAAATTTCAGGTCATTGTCATTTGGTTGGGTCTCGGATCGAATGTGAGTTTTGGAAGAATTTGATAAATTTAGGCTTGAATCCATTGTAAATTGATAATTATTGTGTTTATGGATGTGTTTTGATGATTGGAACAAGTTTGAATAAGGTTATAGGAAGTGTTGGTGCTTTTGGTTGAGGTCCGGGGGCCTTAGGTGAGTTTCGAGGTGGTTTCGGATCATTTCTAGGCCATTTTTAACTGCTGGTGTTTGGCTGCAGCAGTGCTCTACGCGATCGCGGGGAATTGGTAGCGATCGCGGTGAGCAAAATCTGAGAAAATTGTTAATGAATCGCGATCGCGTAAAGTTCTTCACGATCGCAAATAAGAACTTTATGTCGCATAGGTCCTACTTCGAAAGATCATATCTTTGTATCTACAAGAAATTTTGAGGTGATTCAAAAACGAAGTTGTAGAACATCGTGTCTAGTTTTCCGAAAGCTAAAGAAATCCTGATTTGGACATTTGTAGCAAAAGTTATGGATGTCTACACTCTAGGCTGTCCGAGAAGGATCTTTAAAACACATGAATGAATTCGGAAGCTTGTATCTCGAAATGTATAAGGATTCAGGAAATGATAAACAAATGAAAGTTATAGGTCTATGCGTCTAGTTTCCATCACATCAAACCAATTTTCATTCGAAATTATGTGTAAAAAGTTATGACTATTACACTGAAGCCTGTCCGGAGGAACCGAAAGTTGTTCACCACGATCGCGAGGCATTTCCCGCGATCGTGAAGGGTAATTTTTGGCCAGAAATTTGTTCTCCACCATCGCGATCATGGATCGGACTATACGCCACAGTAGCATATTGCATGGATCGGACTGCACGCCGCAATAGTATATGGATCGGACAGCACGCAGCGGTTGATATGAGGATCGGGCTGCACGCCGCAACAGTATTGCGCTTGGGCGGTAGGAGCCCCTCCGGAGTCCGTACACACCCCCAAGCGCCGTCGACGTTAAATGGATCGAGCTACATGCCATAGCGGTTATATGCATTGCATTCCATTCATGCATTTACTCCTGTTTGTACTATGTGGCATGATATTTAGCACTCATATATCATTGGCATTCATACTATTACTTGCCTTGTTGACCAGATACCCTGGTACTATATGTTAAGGAGTGTTGTGTCCAAGGGGCCGATTTATGAGCCGATTTGCTCTAGTTGACCAGATACTCTGGTGTTATATGTTAAGGAATGCTGCTGCCCAAATGGGCCATTTTGTGAGCCGACTTGCTCTATCTAATATAGTATTCATATGCTTGGCTGTTGGAAAAGAGAAAGGGAATATTTGTAAAAGAGATTTTATAAAAGAGATTTTTAAGCGATCTTGAGATTTTCTAAAGAATTTTCACAGTGTTACGACTTTTGTTCTCAAAGGGACTGTACTGTCTTGTATAGCATTTTGGTGTGCCCATATGTGTTTTCTTATCGCTCAGTTATTATTCTCATTTATTACCATTGAGTTGGAAGTACTCACTTTACTCCCTACACCTTGCGTGCAGTTGCAGGTATTGTTCACCCGTTAGCGGGTTATTAGCAGGGCAAAAGACCTTATGGTGGTAGTTGAGCTAGGTGACCGCTAGCGTTTGTGGCATCGTACTTCATCCTTGTAT
Organism: Nicotiana noctiflora; assembly: GCA_032618575.1. Taxonomy (NCBI): domain Eukaryota; kingdom Viridiplantae; phylum Streptophyta; class Magnoliopsida; order Solanales; family Solanaceae; genus Nicotiana; species Nicotiana noctiflora. The sequence continues at coordinate 93,621 of JASVEL010008389.1, read as the reverse complement.
TCCAGTTTTTATCTTGTTTTTATCTATACATTATTGGCCAGTAGAATCGCTTTTACTCATTAGATGCTCGTGACTTGTGATACCCCGGTCGGGTTGTATTGGGAAGAAATCATTAGTTAAACGCTAATAAGTTGTATTTCTATTCATTTATATGTAATAGTTGTTAAAAGAGGATTTGGGGTTGTTGGCTTGCCTTGTCTTCACGAAAGGCGCCATCATGACCGGGTATGGATTTTGGGTCGTGACAAGTTGGTATCAGAGCCTAGGTTACTAGGTCTCACGAGTCATGAGCAGGGTTAGTAGAGTCTCGCGGATCGGTACAGAGACGTCTGTATTTATCCTCGAGAGGTTGCAGAACCTTTAGGAAACACTTCACTTTCTTGGAATTCTTATCGTGCGTACGTTATTCAGCTTGAAAATATAATTCTTAAAATTTCTTCCACACGTCTGTATGCGCACACGAGCGCTCAGTATTATAAGTGCCTTGATGGCTTGTGATTCCCCGATCGAGGGCGAGATGTAATATCTGTAAGTTTCACGTTCGGTCAGTCTGGAGGACTTGAGGCCGAATCTTTGCTTATGGCTTGAGCACCAAGGTGCTGATTTTATGAGCTGGAGTTATGAACTTATATGTCAGTATTGTCCCAAATTGCGGGAGTGGCGGCGGGATAGCTATGTAATAAGTATATTGGTATTATGTAATGTGTGTGCCAGTGGAAGGTATACAAAAATATTAAGGAAAGAAAATATTCTTACTTGGTGGAATAGCCAAATAATGGAGGGTTGAAAAGTATTTTATATGTGTGTGATTCAAATAGGTGAAACACGTGTCCATGTATCAACTTTGATAGCATAATACATGTAGTATTGAGATTAATGTTGTTGATATACACTGTGATGTCTTGTCGAGTTGTGAACGTGTTGTTAGGATGGTTTTGGTGGTTCTGTGGCAGGTGGATAGGCCAAATTACAAAGGAAACTCTGCCGAAATTTTTAAAAAATTTGGGACTTAGTAAATATTTTGTCGCCTAAAGAGTGGGCTTAAATGTTGTTTGAATGAATGTAGAAAAAATTGCAGAAGAGTTAGAATTTCTGATGATTCGTGTCTCCACAAGCTTGTGAAAGAATGAGTTTACTCTCGCAATTATGTTACGACAGCAATAGAGTATATGTGTTGTGATATATATGGCTTCGAGCTAAGTTGGGGAGGTCGCCATTGATTAGCTGATTGCGCTATGTTGGTTCTGTCTTAAAGTATACTGGCAAACCAGTTCTGGTTGCAGAAACTGAGCCGGGAATGGCACGAGTGAAGGAAAACTTTGACAAAGATATCATGAGATCGGATGAGCAGGAAAGAGATTTCGATTGTTAAGGTAAATTGGTATTGTCCTCGGCATCACTTGAGAACGATGTTGCATCCTGGTTAGTGATTCTTGAACGCTTTACAGTGTTAGTACGACTGGTGGTTTGGAGGTACGCTCCATATATTATTGTGGTAGGTTGTGGGAGTGTGTTCCACGGTAATACTATATAAGTGTGGCATGTGATCACTTGATTGGTTAATGATGTAAACCAAGTATGAAGGTTGTGATGGTGTCGTTAAATTAAAGATTCATGCCTGGAAGGCACTTGGCCTATTGGGTTGTGAACTGGGGATATACCCCTATTGTGATGGTTGCTCAAAGTCATTATGGACCTTTGAAGGGTTATCAGACTAGTTCAGTGTGATAAGAATCGGCTTGAAGTCGATGGATAGATTTAATGTGAATAATGGCTCAATATTAGGCCAAATGTGTGCATTTTTGTAATGCAGTCCTCATGGAGGGGTAATTCGGTTGATGTTTCTTTGACAAATATTTTGCGTAGATGCATTGCGCTGTGTGAATTGTGAGACGACTTGAGAAATTGTTATGTGTTGAAAATCCACATAGGAATGATGTTGTATGAGCACCTTGACTCTTGAAATTCAAATTGTACATCACCTCAGTTGTGCTTGAGTTTTGTATTTTATAACGCTAAATATCCCTCAGGGATGATATTATGCACCTAGCATGCTTATGACCGATATTCGATATTTGGTTATAATAAGCAGATTTGGCTCGAAGTGTATCTCCTTATGTGAGATCTATATGTGGATCGGGTGGCACGCCGCCATGGGTATGTTATCTGGATCGGGTTTGCATGCCGCAACAGTGTGATGTTGATCATAGTTTTCTATATACTATTTTGTATGCCTTGTTTCCTGTTTTCTCAGGAAAGTCTGTATTTGTCCATAGGATTTGATAATCTGTATTTGTCCATAGGATTTGATAATCCTTTCCAGAGCTTGTTTTCTTTTGTATTGCGTTCGAATTGGTAGCCTATTGGCACATTAGGGCATCATGTGACTTATAATTATGTCTAGAGTGGCTTATTGCCCGAACAGTTCGTACTGGGTAAGACGAGATCATTGAATTTGAGATCAGTGCAACATGAGTATGTGAAGTAAAATTAAAGAGCTAAGACCATTATTTGGCTCAAAATGAGGTAATAATTCTTGACGAGAGTATATGTCTGAGAAAAGGGTAATGTGATTAAATTAATTATATATCAGTAGTATTACGGCATGTTCTTGTTGGATCCATTGGGGGTATTCGTGTTTTCTCGGTACCAAAGGTAAACAATGAACATCTGTCATGGAATGATTGTGTTCCACAGACCAGTGTATGGCTGGGAGGGATTACTGTTCTTAATTAGGCCTTTGAGGCGGATATCAGTGTAGAGGTTTCTACCATTAATTCACTTCCGATATTGGGGGACTTTCGGATGTGTTTCTTGTGGCTGGGTATGTCGCCGGATGAGAATATGAATATCAATATTTATTTGGTGCCGGGCACCATATCGAACAACTATGTCATGAGCTATGAGTTATTTTTCTGCGCTAAGAGATGTCATGAGTTATTGGATATGAGCGCATGTAGTACGATTCTATTGAGGATTTAAAACGGAAGGCGAGCGGGGAGAGTAATTGAGTGTCACTCGGCAAATGGAGAATTAATTATGACCTTTCGGGGTAGATTCATGTGTTCTATTTTATGATGTGAGACAGGGTCTCAGCTTTGTGATGTAATGGTATGGATGATCTTAAGGTGCAACTTCTCCATTTGAATCAATTGTTCCAATTTGAGTATGTTCAGACTACTCCTTATTGGTGCGTGGATTATGAAAATTGTGGCTTAGTCTTGTGATAAGGTTCCATATCACCAGAGTGGTGCGTTGAATTTGAGATAATTGTTGGAGTCATTAATGAATGCGAACATATGTGATTTCGGTTGATTAGAGAGATTATAGCAAAGTTTGGCCGGAAATCTATTGTGGTATTATTCAAGAAGGAAATAGCTTTATGTATGGGTGACCCGAGGAATGGTTACGGTTATCGCGTGTTTTATTTATCATTGGCAGTATATGAAAGTGTTGGAATGAGACTTTAGCTAATAAAAGGGTTTCTATCGATATTTGGTTGTCGTGAGCAGCTGTTGTGAATGAAAGTTATCGCGGTGTGAGTTTGAGTTATATGGTATGTCAATGATTGCGGCTGAGGTTGCAAGTATGGGTTATTACGACTAGTTCAGTTTTATTGTGAATATTGAGATGCGAGGTTTTGATCTTGTGTAAGATTTCAGAAGGTGAAATGTAGTTCTATGGGTTATGGAATAGATGGATTGTGAAATTTCAGCTATATGGTGTTGTCGGACCTATATGAGATAAGGTGGAGTGGTATCACCCCGAGTTATATGCGGGGTAAAGTCATTCAACTATTGGTGAATTTCTAGAACAACTCTGGGTCCGCTCGAGGACGAGCGTTTGTTTAAGTTGGGGAGAATGTGATGACCCGACCCGTCATCTCAGGTATTACCGCCCCGTTCATCCCACATTATGTTGCCTTATGTTTCATTATCAGTTTTGGGTGGGTTAGAATTTAATTGGAGTAATTTTGGTAAGAAAAGAGACTCTTAGTCTCTTTTAAGAAAACTTAAGTTGGAAAAGTCAACCGTATATTGACTTATGAGTTAGAGGGCTCGGAATTGAATTCTGATGATTCGGTTAGCTCCGGCTGATGATTTAAGGCTAGGAGCGCAATCGGAAGTAATTTTGGAGGTCCGGTGAAGAAGTTAGCCTATTTTGGCGAAGTTAGTATTTTGGCGAATTCCGGTTGATAGGTGATATTTTGATCCGGGAGTCGGAATGGAATTCCAAGAGTTGCAGTAGCTCCGTTAGGTGATTTTGGACTTGTCCGTAAAATTTCAGGTCATTGTCATTTGGTTGGGTCTCGGATCGAATGTGAGTTTTGGAAGAATTTGATAAATTTAGGATTGAATCCTTTGTAAATTGATTATTTTTGTGTTTATGGACGTGTTTTGATGATTGGAACAAGTTTGAATAAGGTTATAGGAAGTGTTAGTGCTTTTGGTTGAGGTTCCGGGGGCCTCGGGTGAGTTTTAGGGTAGTTTCGGACCATTTCTAGTCTATTTTTAACTGCTGGTTTTTGGCTACAGCAGCGCGTTACGCGATCGCGGGGAATTGGTCGCGATTGCGGTGAGCAAAATCTGAGAAAAATGTTAATGAATTGCGATCGCGTAAAGTTCTTCGCGATCGTGAAGAAGAACTTTATGTCGGGCAAGTCCTACTTCGGAAGATCATATCTTTTTATCTACAAGGAATTTTGAGCTGATTCAAACACAAAAGTTATAGAACATTGTGTCTAGTTTTCCGAAGGCTAAAGAAATCCTGATTTGGACATTTGTAGCGAATGTTATGGACATTACTCTCTAGGCTGTCCGAGAAGGATCTCTAAAATACATGAATGAATTCAGAAGCTCGTATCCCGAAATGTATAAGGATTCAGGAAATGATCAACAAACGAAAGCTATAGCCCTATGTGTTTAGTTTCCATAGCATCAAACCATCTGTCATTCGGAGTTGTCTGTAAAATGTTATGACCATTATACTGAATCCTATCTGGAGGAACCGAAAGTTGTTCACCGCGATCGCGAGGCATTTACCGCGATCACAAGGCATGTCCCGCGATCGCGATGAACAAAATACCTGGGCAGAATGTTTTAAAATATTTCATCCGCGAACCAAACCCATTTTCCACCATTTTTGGTCATTCTTGAGAGCTTTTGGACCGGAATTGAAGGTTTTTCAACTGGAAATCGTTGGAGGTAAGTTTTACGAGTTAATTATATGTTTTTATACAAGAAGCATCCATAGAATTCATGAATTTATGGCTAAAAATTAAGAAAATAAGGTTGAAGCAAAAATCTTAAATTTAGGATTTGGAAGGCCATTTCTGGTCCGAATTGAGAGTTCTTGGTATGTACGGACTCGTGGCGAGATGGGGATTCCAGAAACGTGAATTTTGTAATTTTTTGGAATGTGGGCCCGGGGCTCGGGTTTTGCCAATTTCGTGTTTTTGGGTATTTTTCGAGTTCTTTCGATTGGGTTATGTCCCATTAGGATATTATGATGTATTCCTTATAATTGTAGATAGATTGGACGCGCGTGGAGGCCGGTTTGAGGGGCAAAGGCGTCGCGGGCTAGAATTCTCGCCGGCTCGAGGTGAGTAATACTTGGGAATGATATCCCGAGGGTTTGAAACCCCAGATTTGCACATCTTAGTGCTGTATAGAGGCGACTTGCACGCTGGACCTGGGCGTGAGGTAGAGCACTGTTGTTGTTGGTTTTTACCGCATATTTGCAAACAATTTGTTGTTATCATTATGATTCGGGCTCATTGCCATACTTGGGGCTTATTGGCAATTGTTTGAACTCTTTATGAACTTGATCTATCATCAATGTTTCCCTCACTAATTAAAATAAGATTTGAACTCAGTCCGCGTGATTTACACTATTTATGAGCTCAGCTATATTTTACTCAAAGTTGGAGTTTTAAACGATATATGAACTATCATTTGAGCTGAGTATTATTGTTTCACTGTTGCCCGAGGGGCTTTTTGACTAATTTTGGACTGATTGGGGCCGAGGGTCATATGTGAGGGCATGGAGAGTGATTTTAGGGGGCTTTCAGGCCTCGAGTGATATATGAGTATATGCATATATATGCATGGATCAGACTGCACGCCGCAGTAGCATATTGCATGGATCGGACTGCACACCGCAGTATTATTGCGCTTGGGCTGTAGGAGCCCCTACGGAGTCTGTACACACCCCCAGTGAGCACGGGTACCTAAATGGATCGAGTTGCGCGCCGCAGCAGGCATATGCATTGCATTGCATTCATGCATTTACTCTTGTTTGTACTATGTGGCATGATATTTAGCACTCATATATCATTGGCATACATACTGTTACTTGCCTTGTTGACCAGATACCCTGGTACTATATATTAAGGAGTGTTGTACCCAAGGGGCCGATTTATGGGCCGATTTATTCTAGTTGACCAGATACCCTGGTGTTATATGTTAAGGAATGTTGTGCCCAAGGGGCCATTTTGTGAGTCGACTTGCTCTATCTGATATAGTATTCATATGATTGGCTATTGGAAAAGATAAAGGGGATATTTGTAAAAGTGATTTTATAAAAGAGATTTTTAACTGATCTTGAGATTTTCCAAAAGAATTTTTACCGTATTATGATTTTTCTCACAGGGATTATACTATCTTTTATAGCATTTTGGTGTGCCCATATGTGTTTTCTTATCGCTCGGTTATTATTTTCTTTTATTACCACTGAGTTGGAAGTACTCACTTTTCTCCCTGCACCTTGCGTGCAGTTGCAGGTATTGTTCACCTGTTAGCGGGTTATTAGCAGGGCAGAAGACCCTATGGTGGTAGTTAAGCCAGGTGACCGCTAGCGTTCATGGCAACGTACTTCATCCTTGTATTCTAGTTTTTATCTATACATTGTTGGCCAGTAGAAGCGATTTTACTCATTAGATGCTCGTGACTTGTGACATCCCGATCGGATTGTATTGGGATGAAATCATTAGTTAAACGCCAATAAGTTGTATTTCTATTCATTTGTGTAATAGTTGTTAAAAGAGGATTTGGGGTTGTTGGCTTGCCTTGTCTTCACGAAAGGATCCATCATGACCGGGTATGGATTTTGGGTCGTGACAACCACCAAGCTCTTAAACCCTTGGTGGCGCATATGAATCATCGTGCCACGAATGAGTTGAGGGGCGAAGATATTGAGCATGTGCCTCAAGGTAATCTCACGACCCATAAGTTCTTCAAATTTGAGCAGCATAAGGAATAGTTTATATAAGTACGGTAAAAATTAAGTCGGTCATTCCTCGTAAAAACCACAAAAATGTACCACTAAGAGAGAAAGAGGGAGTGTGTACCCAACAATAAAGGGGTAGGCGCATAACACGGAATGCCCTGGGTGGTCAAAATGAAATATGTCGTCCCTAACTGGCAACAACATTTCGACGTAATGAGGGATGCGCCACTTAGTCTTCAATTCTGTGATCCCCTCCGCATCTATGATAGAGCGAGCGGGTTCCAGCTCATCACCGATGGGGCTATGGAAATCGCTCTATGGTCTCACGGGGCGAGGCAAGATCTCAACCACCGACGGGACTTCCTCATCTTATACCATCTTCCCCTGTTGTAAGTACATTTCTTCTCGGTGCCGGAACTGTGACATGGGGGGTCAGTGCGAGAGGAATCACCAGCCATTTGTATCAATTTGATAAAGTAAGGGAATAAAAAAAAGGGAAAGACGAAAACTCCTACTTAGTTGGAGTAAATAAAAAATTTGGAGTATCGGGAGAAAAGAAGATTAGCCAAGTTCATTCAAGTAAAAGCAAGGAGGTGTGTCAATCAAATGATGTACTCTTCCTATTTATAAGAGGCATAAATTATCAAAGTGTGAAACCCAAGAGTCGCCAATCGAAGATGATAGGGCATGAAACAGTTCAATCATTTGAAAACGTGTGTCATAATGACAGCATCCGCGGACAACGTTTCAAGCGAGACAATGTTTCGGTTCCTAAACAGCCACAACGGTTCAATGGTATCGATAGGGCACCGTTACGTTGCTAAAATATAAAGATCATATCCAAGGGGTAGGTAGTCAAATTTCTCTTAGAAGTGTAACCATAATTTGTCTACCAGTCCCGACAAGAGACGACCCCGACATATGGAGGGACTAACTGTATTGGTCAAAATCTGACCGCCGCAGTCGACCATACAGAGACCCCGTCCCAGCAGCAAGGAATTTGAGGATAGTATAGTCTTTTCAGGACTCTGAGCTCATAATACCTGCAGAGTCCATGAGCAATAGTCGGGGGTGTGTACCCAACAATAAAGGGGTAGGCGCATAACACGGAATGCCCTGGGTGGTCAAAATGAAATATGTCGTCCCTAACTGGCAACAACATTTCGACGTAATGAGGGATGCGCCACTTAGTCTTCAATTCTGTGATCCCCTCCGCATCTATGATAGAGCGAGCGGGTTCCAGCTCATCACCGATGGGGCTATGGAAATCGCTCTATGGTCTCACGGGGCGAGGCAAGATCTCAACCACCGACGGGACTTCCTCATCTTATACCATCTTCCCCTGTTGTAAGTACATTTCTTCTCAGTGCTCGGAACTGTGACATGGGGGGTCAGTGCGAGAGGAATCACCAGCCATTTGTATCAATTTGATAAAGTAAGGGAATAAAAAAAAGGGAAAGACGAAAACTCCTACTTAGTTGGAGTAAATAAAAAATTTGGAGTATCGGGAGAAAAGAAGATTAGCCAAGTTCATTCAAGTAAAAGCAAGGAGGTGTGTCAATCAAATGATGTACTCTTCCTATTTATAAGAGGCATAAATTATCAAAGTGTGAAACCCAAGAGTCGCCAATCGAAGATGATAGGGCATGAAACAGTTCAATCATTTGAAAACGTGTGTCATAATGACAGCATCCGCGGACAATGTTTCAAGCGAGACAATGTTTCGGTTCCTAAACAGCCACAACGGTTCAATGGTATCGATAGGGCACCGTTACGTTGCTAAAATATAAAGATCATATCCAAGGGGTAGGTAGTCAAATTTCTCTTAGAAGTGTAACCATAATTTGTCTACCAGTCCCGACAAGAGACGACCCCGACATATGGAGGGACTAACTGTATTGGTCAAAATCTGACCGCCGCAGTCGACCATACAGAGACCCCGTCCCAGCAGCAAGGCATTTGAGGATAGTATAGTCTTTTCAGGACTCTGAGCTCATAATACCTGCAGAGTCCATGAGCAATAGTCGGGGGATGACGAAAGTGGACATGATATAAAAGTATACTAACCCAAGAATGTATCAAGGTTTTCATAACTATAAATAAGTAGGGAGAGGGGCCTTTTCTCTCTCTCTCTCTCTCTTTCTTTTTCTCTTAATCTTCTTATCAAAAATAAGATAAAATAATCTTCCATGGAGAATGTAAAAGAGTCATTCCCCTCGGACAAGTGGAGAAGAAATGAAAAATTTCGATGAGATCGATCGCCCTTATTTTATCTCATGTATTATTGTTTGATTTGATTATAGATCCGAAGTTTATTATGTTTGACTAAGATTTACCTATTCATCTTTTCTAATTAATTAAATCATAAAGATTTCAATAACTTGAAATACCTTGTAAAAAGAAATTGTGCACGGTGATAAGGCCTCATTTGTTTTTTTTTTTTTAAGATTAAGATGTTTGAATCTGAATACACATCTGCATATCAAGATGTGTATTAAGATTAAGACATCTGAATCTGAATACACATCTGAATATATTAAGATATGAATAGAAATAATTAAGACAATTTCATTTTTAACATCTGAATGTATTAAATTTATCTTTATTTGAAAATTAATAAACATAAAATTCAAATGAAATACTAACTAATCTAATATTCTATCAATAAAATATGTATTTTTTTAAATATGATAGTTGTTGTTGGTGATGGCTAACGGGTGATACCGACTAAAGGTGGTGGTTGGTGGTAGTTTTGGTTGATGGTGGTGGTTCATGCTAGTAGCTAGTAGTGATTGATAGTGGTGGTGATTATGATTGAGGATGGTGGTGGTGGGTGGTGATAGTTAAGAATGGCGAGTGGTGGTAATAGTTATGACTGAGATAGGTGGTGGGTGAGTGGTGGTATGTTATAATGGTGGGCAGTGCTGACTGAGGTTGTTGATGGTGATGGGGTGGTTAGTTGTGGTTGTTGAGCTGGATGGGAGCTAATTGTAGGTGAGAATGGTATATGGCAATCAGAGTGGTGGGGATAATGGGTGGTGATGGTCGATAATGATGGCGGCTGTGATTGAGGATGATGATGGCGTGGTGGTGGTAGTGGTGGTAGAGGTGGTGGTGGTGATTGAGTAGGGTGGTAGTGGTGGTAGTTGGTAATGGTAGGTGGTGACGACAGTTAATAATAAATATGTGATGTCATCTTAATGAAATTAAGTCTCTGTCGTATATCTTAATCATACAGACCTATTCAGATCCATTAAGTGGCTGTGAAGTTAAAAAAACAAACATGCTTAATGATTAAGATCTGAATAATTAAGATTCAAACTTTAAAAACAAATGTACTTAATATCTGAGATTTGAATGATTAAGATTCAGACCTCCATTAACTGCAAACAAATGAGGCCTAAGTTAGACAATCCAACAAAAGAATTTTAAAAGATATGTTAAAATGCGACACGTAAAAGATTTTCATGTGTTAAGGGAATTTAAGATACTAGTTTTATATTTATATAAAAAATATATATTGTAAAAACGGGTTCAATTGACTCTTTCCTTATTTTTAGCTTCGCTGATTGTGCACCAAAAATTTTGCTTAAAGGATTTTTGAGCCTTACCTACGTACAACTATTAGCCTTACGTTAAGGCCCTTACCTAGGTACAACTATTATTTGAACAAAGTAAAAAAAAAAAGAAAATTTTCATAAAGCACCGTCTTTTTGGTCTACTTAGCCATTTATAGATACATTTTGCTATATTACATGTTATATGTATCTTTTATGTTTTTATATAATGCATTTCATGTATTTAAGCTATTGTATTCATTAATACAACCCAAAAAATAGGCATAAAATCTGAAATTCCAGCTAAGTTTGACATGTATTTAGTTGTATTCAAGCGACATTAACATTAAATACAACCAAAAATATAGGCATAAAATCTGGAATTCCAGCTAAGTTTGACATGTATTTAGCTGTATTCAAGCGACATTAACATTAAATACAGTAACATATCTGCGCTAAAACGAAAGGAAATAAAATCACATGATATCCTCCTAAATTAACTCAACGAACTAAAACAATCTCTCATTAATCTGTATTTGAAAGATACATAATAAAGATTATAGCTGAATAAAGAGAAATACATATGAATAATACAGTTCAGTACAACAAAATACACCTTAATTCATCTGAATAAAGCACTTGAATACAAAAAAAAAAACAAATACAACTGATTAAACTTGAATACAAGTGAATACAACTGAAGAATACATTCGAATACAACTGAATACAAAATAGGCGAAATCTGTGGATGCAATCTGTTATAGCTATTGACAGTAGAGATTTCTTGCGAAAAAATTTGTAGGCAGCTGAGGCAAAGAGATCCGAACCATAGCTCTTGAAGTTTTTTCACGGGGATTGAATCCTTTGTCCATGAAAAAGTTCTGAAAAAGAACTCGTCGCCTTTCAACTTCACATAGCCTGTGAATTTTGACAAAACTTGGACAAAATCTTCGAATAAATCAAATCTGACCAATACATGTCGATATTCCAACTACCCAATATTACAATATCATTCACGTCGAATTGCTTTGGTATGACCTGTCGTAATTCTTGTAAATCTGGTTTACCATAGGAAAACTTGAGAATAACAACTTGATGAAGTCCTTCTTCAATGATGAACGACTTACCTCTTCAATGAAGAATTTCACCGTTGGTTATCCATGAACAAAGTTAACAAGAGTCAACTCAATTTTAGATGCAATAGCGGCAATTTTGGTTGGAACAAGCTGGGCATCATCAGTTATGTGAGAGAAAATACAAAAGGGAAAAAAATAATATTTAGCATATATGGTGCCTTAATTATATGATGTAACTATATTTAGATTTTTTGCTATAAAGGATAAAAGGTATTTATATAATGTAATATTTTAAGATGGTATTTATTATTGAAAAATAGGGTACTAAGGTTTTCTATAGGGTGTAAAAATTCCTAAAAAAATGCGATCTCGTTGTATAATAAAATAAATATTAATATTTAATTGAATCGGGTCATGATCAAATCTATTTATCAAAATACTTCTCCGATTGTTAAAGATAACTTTTTTCAACCGAGCAACAAAACAAGAGTATTTCGTTCCATTAGTAATAACATAATGAAGGATATTCCATCATCAATAAAAAATAGGTGAATTTAGTTTCTTGAAATAAAAAAAAATGCATAAGTACCTCCTTAACCTATGACCGAAGTTCCAACTACACACCTTTCATTTTTGAGGATCCTATTATTCTCCTGAACTATTATAAAGTAAAATTGTTTCCATCCTAAATGTTGACATGACAAAGTGTATGCATGAGAAGCCCAAAAATGTACTTCCTGGTCTTTTTTTTCTTTTCTTAATCTTTGTCTTTTACACTTTTCTCTTCTTCACGAGATGAAAACCACCATTAAAAGGCATTAAGCTCCATTTACAATATTATTCCTTTGAAAATTTATTTTTTAATTTTAAATTAGTATTTTTTCCTCAAACTTTTATGGGTTCATTGTTATCTTTTCATTAGCAAGAAATAAATTTCAAATTAATTATATGTACATATGTCATATTTTTATTGGATATTACACTTAATTAAATATAACAATAATTTAAATATTTTTCCTTTTCTTTTTGAAAAATACAATTCTTTTCTTAAAAATTCAGCAGTAACGATGACCAAAGAAATTATCATTACATGAATATTATTTTTTTTTACCGAAATCAATATTGGAGAATTAAAATTCTGGACTTCATTGTTGTCATGTTGCTATTAGTCATGAAAGAATAAAATAATAGATCAAAATAAAAAACATAACGAGAGAGAAAATAAAAGAGTGATAAAATATATATTGGCACGCGAGTGTATTTTACCTCCCAAGGAACATGTGGTTATGATATTTCTAGAAGATATTTATTCTATTGTAGAATAGTTTAGGGGTAATAAAATTTTCGTCGAAAAAAAATAGATAGTTGAAACTTCGATAATAGGTTGAGAGGTACTTATGCATTATAAAAAAAAAAAAAATTATAGAAAGTATTTTGATCCGGAGGGAAAAAGAGGTTGGCCTAATTTTATATCAACCCTTAGGTAGTCAAGAAAAATGTAGGAAAGTGAACAGACAACCTAACATGTTCTTGTTTTTTTGCCACTCTATTTCCCCAACTAATAAGCTCACCTATATTCTCTTTAACATATGGACTGTCACAACTGTTTCTTGAACTACTTAATTAAAAGGCAATTTTCACCTGGACAACTTTGTATTCCTCAACAAAAGTAACTTGTAATTTTAGTGGTTAAAAAATAATAATTTAGGGTCCATTTCACCATAATTTTTTCAAAAACCTTTTTCCAGATTTTTTTTTTGGGAATCAGTGTTTAGCCATGAAATATCAAATTTATCTTGAACTTGAATTTTGAAGTTTTTCAAAAATTTAAAAATCTCAACAAAATAATTTTTTAAATCATAAAAATTCAAATAGCTTTAAATTGTATTCATGTCCAAATATAACTCTAATTTTCAAATCACTTTTACTGGAAAAGAAAATTCACATTTTTCCGGAATCTCACAATTCTTATGTCCAAACGCCCACTTAATTATATCACGTTGAATCCAAAAAAATAAATTAAAAAAAACAAAGAAAAAGAAGAAGAAAGATTGAGTGACATAGTGTTAATATTATCCAAAAAGAGGCAATTTATTTTAATTCACTACATCAGGAAATTACACATCTCAATTTCGAATATTTCCAGAAATGTGCGTCTTCTTAGGGAAATTCGATGTGACATGACTCTGTTTTAACCATAAATATGGGGTGCCCCAGATGTAAATCCGACCCACTTACGTACGACAGCGTTTCCTTGCCAGATTAATAAGCTTCCCAGATTTGAATGAATAGCAATCAATCTGCTGAGCGTTGACAGTTGAGAATCAAAACGCAGAAGAATGTGACACTGTTGACTGTTCTGTAGCAGATCTAATAATAGTTCATCTAACTCACCTACACCAATTAATTACTCATAATTAGCTCTCTCTCTCTTCAAATACCCAATTGGATTTATTTCTATTTCTTCTCAAGTTTTTTTTTTTTTTGAGAGTTTTAAAGCTTTTTGGAGTGCTTCAATGGCTGGAGTTTTATCAGCTCTTAGACGTGTATACCTTACCCTTTACAATTGGACTGTCTTTTTTGGATGGTATGTTCAATCCCCACTTTTTTTCTTTTTTCTATTACAGTATTATTTTCCATTTGCTTCCGTTGTCCTATTATCTTGTTGACGCTACTGTTTGTTTATTGCTCCCTTTTCTGTTTTTGAACTGAAAACAGCCTCTATTAATTTCGGTAGGGGTAAAGTGTTATACACTAGCCTCCCCATGCCCCACGTGTGGGATTTCACTGGATTTGTTGTTGTTATTGTTGCTGTTGTTGTATGGAGTATTGTTTTCTATAGTCGCACGCCACATTGACGCCTGAGATATTTAGAAGCAGATCCAGAATTTGAACGTTGTGGTTCCGAGTTTGGAATTCTACCATATCTCATTAGATTTATTTGGTTCTTATTTTTTATTCTTATTTAGTGAATTTTTAAACACATATACAGTACAGTTCTGAGCCAAAGTTATTGGTTCGAATGAACTATATGAAAATTTTGGGATTGAAATGTTGTTGGTTGAGTGATTGATTTGCTGTTGGTTTTGGTTTTTGTTTTTAAATTATTAGTTAACTGCGGATTTGATTTCTCTCTGTTTGCTACTTGGATCTTTTGTACAAATTATAAATTGGGTAAATGGAAATGCAGGTTTCAAGTTTTTTATCTTGCGGTGAAAACACTGAAAGAGTCGGGGCATGAACATGTTTATGATGCTGTAGAAAAGCCTCTGCTTTTAGCTCAAACCGCGGCCATTTTAGAGGTAACTTCCACCAAGGCCATGTTTTTAGGGTTGATATCCGCACTGACAGTGTAAAGATTATTTTACATTATTAGTGAATTTTTACCTGTGATAGCAGGTCAGTTATCATTTTAACGAGATTACCAATTTAAAGTTTTAATTATGTAATAAGTGACCTGATTATGTAAATAATATTTACACTATCAATGCACATATATAAACTCATAATTTTATGATAATGTATATAATAGCTGGGTTTTTTTTTTTGTGGTGTTGGGGTGGGGGAGCGGGTTGAATGCTATTTATTCTCTGTATAAATATTGGGTATGATATATGATAGTTGATAAATGTGGTTGATGACACATTAAATTCTCATCACTCATATTCATGAGTCAGTTTTCCTAAAAGGTTGAATCTTTAATGGGTATGAGAGATATCTATTTTAGGAAATTACACCAATTAGATCTGCTTTCATTCAAAGATGTTGGGTCAAATCTGGCAATTGTAAAGGGATGTAGCTGAAAGATGTTAGAATGAGTTAGCATTTGGCCAGAATAGTCAGTTATGTGTAGTGTTGCTAAAAGCTATTTTTTGGAGAATTCCCAAAAGATATTTTTTATGTTATTGCAAATTTTTTGTTTTCCAAATTTCCGAACTTTTTCTTTTGTAGAGAGTGAAAATAATGCACTAATGAAGCTTGGTGGAAAAATAAACTCAAAAAGATGATACCTACTTTTATAAGATCTGTGTGTAATGACAGTGCTTTTCTTTCTAATCATTAATAATGGTTACTTAAATCTAATGAATGAACAAGAGGTAGTTCAGAACTTGATAACGATACTAGCTCACTCCCTCAATCTGTGTTGTCATTTTTAAAATAGTTTTGAGATGTTTCATTGATAGCCTTCTTGCAACTCACGTGCAGTTAAGCCCTCTTAGCTGTAACCAACATGTAGTTGGTTGTTTGTGCTGTCCCCCTTCCCAAATTATATGCTTATAGATTTTCTTATCCGATTTTGAGGTAACTAATTGTTGCTGAGAAATAGCGATTTTAATTTTTTTGTATGGTGTTATTATCATTAATTGCAAATGGACTGGGATGCTAACTTGTTAATTTCTTTTTCACATGAACTGCGGAACAGATTCTTCATGGTTTAGTGGGTAAGTTTACTTGATCACAAGCCTAAATAAGCCCGCAAGAAGATTTTGCACTTAAATAACCTACTTCAACCTTAACTAGGTCTGGTAAGATCTCCAGTATCAGCTACTCTTCCACAGATAAGTTCAAGATTATATGTAACCTGGGGTATTTTATGGAGTTTCCCTGAGGTTAGCTTGATTATTTTCCTCTAACTTCTACATGACAATGTAAAAGTATTTTTTACTAATGAATTGGATTGTCGATGCAGCTCCGGTCTCATATACTTGTCAGTTCTCTAGTGATTAGCTGGTCTATAACGGAGGTGAGCCTTGCTTACATGTTCTGTTCTGTTCATGTTAATATGCTTATTTATAGTAACTTGAGTTTTCAACTCTCCTGACGATAACTGCAATAATCGGAGCATCAATTTATTAATGTAAAGGAAAAGATATCAGTCGTCTCACCAGATATGCTCTTTTCAAGAAATTTACTATACTTAGATGAAGAATTAAGAAAAGAGAACATTGAACAACTGAAAGTAAAACTCCGAGGCTTATGGTGGTAAGAAGAAATTGTAAGTGTAGAGAAATTGTATTCCACCACTCCTTGTTGCATTGAATCCATCGTATTATAATAAACAATTGAAACAGATTAAAGATACCTCTAAACTTAGGTGGAGAAGATATTCTTAACTGCGCCTTGAGTCTGTTTATTCTTTACTTGTAAAAATGTCACAATATGCATAGCTGAACAACACCTTTTGCCATATAAACCATTGACATTACTATTTTCTTCTCGTTCTTTTCTAGTCTTATGTAGCTTTACATTAAGTTTTGATTTCTCAATGAATTGGCACTCAAATGATTTTGATGGATGTGCTTCTGTGCATCAGAGGTAACAGTAAGAGCATCGAGCTTTTTTGGCTCACCAAATGACAAGAAGATATAGATTTTTTATAACATCCGACCTCATATGCATTTATTTCTATCTTTAGGAAGATTTGACCATTCATGATTGTAAGACGGTGGTCTCCAGGTCAGCTTGCTCACAAATTGACTATTCTATCGAGTCTTGACGCATTTGTTTTCTTCTGAGGTCTAATAGTCCACTTAATAATCATAATTTAACTAGATATACCTTTCAGTTATCCTTGCTCCATGTAGCTAGCGTAGAAGCTTGTAGTTCAGACTTAAGCATCCTCATTACCTCAACAAATTTGTGAGAGCACGTTAGACTGGATTTTGTCATTGTGTGATGCATGTATTTACAAGTGCTTTATCAGTATTCTCCTCCCTCTCTTTCTGTCCACTAACTTCTCTCCATATCGGTTCATAACCATGCCAGTTCATGAGTTCTTAAATGGTAGTATTCATATATAAGAGTTGTGGTGATAAGTATAATTGGTATACTCTTTCTGCTCAAACTTCAGATTATCAGATATTCATTTTTCGGGACAAAAGAAGCATTTGGTTCTGCACCGTCCTGGCTCTTGTGGCTAAGGTATGACTCTTATAACTTTGAGAGCATGGTAAATGAGTTTGCATGATAAAATGGGTTCCTCAGTAAACTGGTGTTAACAAACCTATCAACCCTATTTTGACCCATTCAAAATGAACCACCTATTTTTCTTTTCAAATAACAACGCAACGAAGAGACATTCGTATTCTTATTGATATCATTTGGTTAGCGCAACAATTTTTTTTTCTAAACATAGAGACAACCATTTTGAGTTAGCCTTTTGGTCTATTAGTCATGGTTAAGTATCCAAATAAAGATTCACTTTGGAAGAGAGGTAGCCAGTGATTGAGTGATAAATTGATCAATAACATAAGAACTGTGAAATAAGTGACAAGAAATAGGAAAGAGAAGGAAAAGTAATTAAGATGGTTTTACAAGTGTGTCACATATGGCACTAAAATAGGAACCATTATATGAACGGACAAGCTTCTCTAGCCGAGGGTCTATCGGAAATAGCCTCTCTACCCTTCCATGGTAGGGGTAAGGCTGCGTACATCTTACCCTCCCCAGACCCTTTTTTTGGGAAACTTCTGGGTTTGTTGTTGTTGTTGTTGTATACCATCGGACAAGCCATCAGATTTGCGCCCATTTTTTCTTCTCTAGTAGTGGCAAATGCCTTCTCTAGCAGGTTCTTTTTAAGTCTGATTTGCACCTCAAAGTCCGATCTTCAGGTATTGATTTTATTCCTGCAGGTATAGTACCTTCATGTTGCTGTATCCTACTGGCATCACAAGTGAAGTTGGTTTAATATATAGCGCCCTTCCTTACATCAAGGTACTGAGACAAATATGTCTCCCTTTCGACTCATACAAGTTACAGTAAATAAGAAGTCATACTCTGAAAGCATCATTAGATTTTGAAGTGTTTTGAGAAGTCCTTTTTTCCTTTGAATATTTTCTGCCATATATTTATTTTATTTTTTTCACAAAATAAGTTGGAAATTCTGCACCCCTTCTGCTCCTGTTCTGAAATAAAAACTGATTTGCTTTATAGTTTTTATCTTAGTCTCTCAGACACACTCAGTGCATAAATTTCTGCACCTATATATACCTAGTTTCTTGGGCTCTTCTAATTGGAATTCTGTTCCTTTCCTCGGCTTCTGATTGTTCTATTTATATGCGAGGGGGTCTGTCTTCTAATCGAACTAAATTTTTCCAGGGATCTGAGAAGTATTCTATTAGGATGCCAAACAAATGGAACTTCTCTTTCGATTACTATTATGCAGGACTTGTTGCCCTCGGTATCTATGTCCCAGGCAAGTATCCTTTCACCAAAATCTACTTCTAGGTCGCAAATGCATGCTCATTTCTTTAACTTTTAGCAGTATTCCTTTCTGTTTTAGATTTTGATTAGTTTGGTAAAGGTTATGAATTCATTACATAATATTCTGAACTGCAGGCAGTCCACATATGTATGGTTACATGCTCGGACAGAGAAAGAAAGCTCTCTCCAAATCGAAAAAGGAGTAGACTTGATCAAGATGTAGCTGTAGGGATTTTATTCTGAATCAATGTAATGCATCTGTTTCATTTTATTTTATTGATTTAAACAATACAACAATTTCCATTTCTCTTCTGAATAACCTATTGTTTTAATGAAAAATCACCTACAGATTGCTGAGTTTCCATTAGAGATAAACAAAGGATTTACTAAAGTTGGTGAAGGTTAGTAATTCTCAAAACAATAAAGAAAGTAAAATTAGACAACAATGACAACAAACCTAGTATAATCCCTCCCACAAATGGGGTCTGGATGGGGTATAGACCTTACACCTATTTTTGAAGATAGAAATGCTATTTACGATAGAGCCTCGCGATGAAAAAACTGTAAAATTAGACAAAAATGAAAATGCAGATAGGTACATTCACAAAGAAGAAGTGACATAATAATGACATAAATTTCAATTTCCAACTGTTGTCGATAGTTGGTAGTTACACATACATTTCTTGAGTTAGCTTTTACATTCCACATTTCAGTAGTTAGTACTTATTTTGGTCAGCCACATTGCACAGAGAAGATGGTGATCTTGCTTTTGACTGTTAGCTAACTTTGCCTTTCATTTCAGCCTGGGTAAGGCAGCCTGCCATAGCAAAAGAAAATTATGAAAAGAACACGTCAATAATTATATGTAAATGTCTGTGATAAACATTTATAAAAAAACTCAGCTAAAATGATTGTCTATTTTTTTATACGATCAATGTATGAAACTTAAAGTACTATAACAACAACAGTCCAGTTTAATCCAACTAGTGAGGTCTGTGGAGAGTAGAGTGTGCGCAAACCTTGCCCTTCAAGAAGGCAGAGGTGGTTTCCCCGAAGCAAAAATACAAACTAACAGTATATCCTGTAATCCGAAAGCGAAACGAAAGCAATAATAAGGAATAACAGAAGTCAAAGGATACGACAATACACACACTAAGTCAGGTACTAGCGCTACTGTTACAAGCAAGACAGCACTCGGCTACCTATCCTAGCCCTTTACCTTTCTTCTCAACCTCCATACCTTCTTATTCATAGTCTAGAAGAATAGGGTGTTTTCGGGGAAGGGAGGAGGGATAAAAGAACTAACCCGAGCTTTAAAGAAGTATCGGAGCTGTGGTCCTCTAGTGGTGGGGGACTAGTAGAGTTACTTGCATTATTGACAGACTCAGAGGATTGACGTTCCTCGTAATATCTGTTTTCTGATTCAACTGCTACTACAATTGCTGGATGTTCACTGTTGTTGTTCGATATCTCCGTCACCTATACAAAGATTTCGCAGTAGTTATTATCAGTACGTACAAAAGGAAGCCTTGATGCAACAATAAAAGCTGGTGTTGTGTGACCAACGGTCACGGGTTCAAACTGCAAAAACAACCTCTTGCAAAAGTTCAAGGTAAGGCTGCATGCAATGACATGACTCAATACGGTCTGGCCTTCCCCGGACCCGTGCGTAACGGGAGCTTAGTGCACTGAGCTGCCAGTTGCAAAACCTGCCACCAGTTAATAAAGGGATTTTCAATTTGTGCTCTTACCTGTTGTTTCAATCTTTCATTCTCTTCCCTATCCAATCAACAGGTCAGACAATATCAGTAGTGGAGTAAGAAGAGTAGTACCCTTTTTTCAATTAGTCTTAATAGTTTAATAATTCAACTAGTGGTCTTCTTGCCTAAAAAAAAGGAGTCAGCCCAACATGGGCAATGATTGACAGACCAAAGATTTACGCAGTCGTAGTGTGCTTGCTTTGTGCACCGGCGCAACAAAATTCGAAGCTGCTCGGTGTACTAGCCCTATAACGGAGTCAGACCCAACCACGCTCTCTTAGTATAAAGCGGAGCAGGACCGTTGGCCTGATCTGACTCCCCACCCAACCGCCCTGGCCTATGTTTCCGAATCAACTGCATCGTAAGCTACTATAGCTCTTGCCAACTACCCTCGAAATGAAAAAGAAACTCTATCCTCAACCCTTCCAATCCTTAGTTCATGGTGGCAACTTCGCCCCGTGCATCCTTTGGTTGTGAGCCCCGCCTAGAGGGAGGCGCTAAGGGAATGGCATAGCGTTAAATCTGCCTCGCCTTTAAGAGGTTTTCTACCCTTCTGTTGAGCACCAATTGGAAATCCAATCTGACTTCTAAAACGGAAGTGAGCTCAGGTGAGTGGACCCCACTTTCCCGCAGCCTTGAAAGAAGCAAGCCTACTCTTCTTCATGTGTAGTGCTTTCTTTAAGGATATCTTTCTTTTCGTAAGCCCACAGGGGATTTCATCAGGGTAAATTCCAATCTAACTATTAAATAAATAATTACGACTAATCGTAAGAGGAACTATTCCATATGTAATCTTCAGAATAGAGCTCTAATACCACTCTAATGGAAGCAAAAATCACGAGAAAACGTATCTATAAGAGCTTGAGGATTTTAAGTTACCTTTAGGGCTAGTTAGGTAAAACCTTATATACGCAATTATCAGATCGATCTTTGAAAGACACGATGGAACTTTCCTCCTTGACTTCAGTTTAGGAATATTTTCATCCGGGATTGGAACGACCTATGTTGTAACGGAGATGCCCTGTAGATTATACAATATCATCAACCTTGTGAAATATTATCAAAGTGAAAATATGACCAATTTTGTAAAAATGAAAATTCACTAACTACTCAAAATTTAAGCTTTTGGTATATATAATACTCTTAATTCTCTCTCTCCCCGGTGCTTTCACCGCCGCCTTGAGCTCTTGCTCTCTCCTTCACAGCAACGGTCATTTCCCCAGCGGCTTCCCTCCCCCTCCCCCCCTCCGGCGACCAGCCACCCAGGTAAGGTCACCCCCACATCTCTTCTCTCTCTTCTCTCTCTCTTCTCTCCCCCTCCGCCCCCGACCCCGCCCTCGCCCGCCCCTCAATATGCCCTTCTCTCTCTCATCTCTCTCCCCCCTTCTCTCTCCCCCTGTCTCTCTCTCCCGCCCGGCCCACTCACCGACCTACTGTTTCTCCCCATCCCTCTCCCTAACTCCGGCGAGTCGCCGGCAGCCCCCCCACCCGTTCCCCGCCTTTTTGTGTGGTTGGCTTTGTGTTTGTGCGGGTTTTCGACGGGACGCAATAAAATTACCCGTCCCGATAAATCTCAGGACAGGCGACAAGGCGACTTTGCGGCGTTGGGAGTGAAGAGCTAAGCAACACCGGCCAGGACGTGTAAGGGGAAGCAACACTTGACCCCGAGCGCACCAAAGCCTACCTTCAGTTTTTTTCTCACCGGGAGTTGGTACCTCCCCCCTCTCGTTTAACCTGTACACCTTTTTCGTACTCTCGCTAGCATTTCTTGTGAGATTTACTCTGTTGCTATCTAGTTTGCATCCTTTTCGTATCTCTCTTTTGTGCGTGGGTGCGTCATTATTCTCCATAGTCGGTTGGAGGGATAGTGGCCGCAGCGTGGGATGTAAGTGCAAGCCCATGTCCTCAGGGGGTGGGGGCGGTGGCGGGGGTGAGTAGGGGGCAGGGAGCGGTTCTGCCGGTAGGGCGGGAGGTAAGGGTGGGAAGAGGGTAGTGGATGTCACACCTCCTTTTGGCGCGCCTACCCCGAAGGATAAACGTACAAGGGAGTTTTTCCAATTTAAGTGACAATATTCGAAACGGGATTATTTTACTTATTTCAGAGTCGCCACTTGGAATAAATTATGGTGTCCCAAGTCACCGATTTATTTGAATCCCGAATCGAGGAAATTTCGACTTTCCAAGTGAAGTCTACGAACCAGAAATTCTAAGTAAGGAATTCTGTTGACCCGAGGGAAGGTGTTAGGCACCCCCGGATCCCGTGGTTCTAGCACGGTCGCTTCAATTATTCTAAATGGCTAAAATTATCTGATTTTAAAAATGTTTATAAATTATATGCTCTAATTAAACTTCAAACCGCTCTTTTAATTTGAAAACCGGACCCAAAGAAAACAAAAACTAATTACAAACGGACTTGGATTTTTGACAAATAATAAAAAAAAAGGTATCCGAATTACTTACTTTGAAACTATGCTAATTAAAGAAAAACATTGTAAAAACTAAACTAAAAAAGTTCAATTTATTTAACATGATATCTCTTAAAATTATTGTCAGTTAAAGAATCGTACCAAATGATTGTTATTTCCTAGCTTTTGATTTAATGCCGGAGATCGAACGAAAAGTTATACATTAATGAAAAAATTGATCAAACTATGCTAAATAGAAATAATTCGCCGTGATTTATTACACCCTTACAGCTAACAAAATCACAGTCCATTACCAAAATCTAACTAATATCATTTTTTATCAATCACCATTTGTGCGATCGATATTACAAAAACGTGTTTAATTCATGTGGCTCCTTAACAATTTTTTTAAATTATCTCGTTGATGTCGACCGGCAGATATTAATATTCTGGAGTAGCTTTTAAATAATCAAATAAGTGAAACAAAACTTTAAAATTTACTACCCGGAGAATTACTTCACAAAACAAAACATAAGCACAACACCAACATAAAAGACCTCCAGGAGCTATATTTCCAATTACCAAGATAATGCATAACCTTTAACACAATAGATATAGGCTCAACGGATAGTATCACGGATAAAACAAAGCCTAAGACACCCAATTATTCAAAAATAAAAAAAAGATAAAAATTTCTCTTATGCTTTAATGAATCTATCCAGATATCCCTTCATGGTCTATCAATCAGGCAATTCAACTTCAGCATATAGAAAGAGAAAGAAATAAACTTCACCATTATTCTCTGGATATCATACAACCAACAATTGAAGATGATAAAACAAAAGAAAACCTAGATGATTACAAACAACTATTACCAGCCCACTTCCTTTAAACTAAACATGGTTCAACGTATATACTAACATTATATAGAGCAGCAAAAGAAAAAAAATAAAAAAAAAGGAAATTTGTTACAGTGAAGACACAATACTAACACAAAAGGTACAGAAAACTGCAACCCTTTTTCTCCTAACAGATTTGTCCATGACTATGTTATTGCAATGTCTTGAAAATGCATTGATTTCTTAAATTGATTTCAAACTCCAACTTCAAATTCAAACTTACATCAACAAATGGTTTCAGAAGTGTGTACCTGGAAAGGAGATTAAAGAGGAGTAAGGTGCAGCAGTGACAACAAACAGCAATATACCAAGCAATATCAGTACACCAATCAATGGCCCAGATTGAAGACCAACAGCAAGGCACCAGCAGCGATGGAACAGATAAAACAGTTGAAAACAAATTCCAAATTCCAAAATATAAACTCAGCCAATCCAAAACTCGATTACCAAAAGAAAAACAGGGAGAACTAGAGGTTATGAGACAATATTTCTAGTTTTCAAACACTTGAAGATCAAGAGTTTAAGACAAAAGTGTTTCTCTGTGTGTGTAGTGTTTTCCAGAGAGCCTCTCTATGTGTGAATGAATATTCCAGAGAGTCTGTCAGTCTGTTTTTTAGAGAGTCTGTAATGTCCTCTTTTATAACCTACAAATCTCAACCAACAGCCCTTCCTTTTCAGTTTCAGATCTGTCCAGCACCCATTATTCCCCTTTTTCAAACCTTTTTGAGCTGTATATTCCCTCTCATGTGTATCCTGATTCTAACAACTGACCAAGCACTCAACAAAGCTGAAAATACTCATTATTATCCTCACATTCTCTGATTATTCCATCCTGATTTGTCTAAAGGTGGGATTTATAATTAATCAAATCCTAAAGGTGCAAACTAATGAAATACACTGCTGTCCAACAAGTTTTAACAACTCATTTCCATGTGTATTGCACTTTAAAGGTTGATTTTAGGGCTACTTAAATGGACTAACAGCTATATCCAATTCACAACCTAATTTAGAATTAACAATGGTTCAAAACAAACAATCCAAACAATTAAACTCAACACTCTGAACAAACGACAAACCGAAAGATTTTAAATCAAGCAAACAGTGAACCACTGCCCGGAATTTCAAACAACCAATTTGCGAATTGAAACGACGACATTTGTTAAGTCGAATCACAACATGTATGATTGACAACGAAAAGCCGACAAACAAATTCAACAAATTATAACACCCCAAAGCCGAGAGAAAAGAAGAAAAATGAAGCAAATACGAAACTAAATGTTCAACGATGCTAATCGACGCGAACCGGTATTCAACAACATTGGTAATCAAATAGACAAAGCAGAATTTTAGAATTGGCAATTCAATGAAACAGTGTTCTCGGCCAAAGAAGAGAAAAGAGAAAAAATGAAGCTAACTAATCGACGACGCTAATCGACGCAAACACATATTCTATATCATTCGATTAGCCGATTACGATATGCGTAATCGACAAACAAATCCGACAAGCAGTGACTACACAATTTCGGACAGCATGTATAAATTCAATATCAAACAACTTAACGAATCGAATTCGATTCACAATCACTCGTTAAACAGCGAAGAATAACAAACAAATCAGAGAAACAACGAGTCGACCAAATAAAACGGTCCCAAGAGATGAAGAAAAAGCAGAGAATTGATATATGTCCGAAGAAATATCAACAAACGAAACGACCATAATCAAAACAAATAAAACAACAAGGAAAGAAAAGGAGTAAAACAGTACCTCGAACAATTTGAAACCAAAGCAGCGGCCGAGAATAGAAAATTCGTATCCGGGATCGAACGGACCTTAATTGAAATGTTTTCAAACGAAAACGAATCAATTAAGGTCTATTAGACCCCAATTTCTCAAAAATCCGAAACAATAAATCCCTAAATCGGAATTTAGGGTTCTTGCAATTCGTTTTGGGGCTTGATGGTTTGGGTATGGAATAGAGACGGAAATGATGATAAGAGTGGTGTTGCGGCTGTTGGTTGAAGTTTAATTTTATGGGAGGTATTACGTGGTGTTTGACTGGATGTATAGGTGGTTTAAGTTACTGACATTATATGGAGCTTTGGTGGTGCAGCGGAGATGGAGTTTCGAAGGGGTGGCACGGTCGTGGTGCTTGGAGGCGGCGATGGGGTAGTCGATGGAAGGGCTGGAGTGGCGTTGAAGAAGAAGAGAAGGAGGGAGGGGGCGGCGTTGAAGAAGAAGAGAAGGAGGGAGGGGGCGGCGGCTGTGGGAGAAAGAAGGAGAAGGATTTAGGGTTTGGGTAAATTAAAAATCTGATTTGGGTCTTTGGGTAATTAGAATTAGGCTAATGTTCTGGACCGTTGGATGAAGTGTCATCAACGGTCCAGATTACACGATGGGAGATGGGGCGGTTCAGGGTGACGGGGCGGGTCATGGGTTTTGGGCTGGTATAATTTGGAGAGGTCTTTGGGTAATGAACATGTGGTCCAAGCCCAAATCAGATTTTTCTCTTAATTATTTCCTTTTCTCTTCTCTTTTAATTTTAATTCTCAATTTATTAAAACAAAAATTCTAATTTCACTACAAAATCAATTAAATTATAAGAAATACTAATTAAGTTATATTAACAATTAACACAATCAATTTAAACATCGATTAAATATAAATCACACAATTAGGCATTTAAATGCTAAAAATGTAAAAGATGAATTATTTCTTTTGTGATTTTCGTTTTCGTAAGATAAAATTAATTACTCCTAATTTCAAACTAGATAAGAAATGTAAGCACGACATATTTTTGTATTACTTTTTTTTTATTAATTTAAACACATATAATCACGTATATATAAATGCAAACAAATACCAAAATAACACAAAAATTCACAAAAAATACACACCATAAAATAGACAATTTTTGTTTTGATTTTGTGGGAGTAATTCATGTTAGGCAAAAATCACGTGCTCACAGTGGACGCACATAGGTTAAGGATCGGGTCGTGGAACATAGGTACTCTAACGGGTAAGTCCGTTGAGTTGGCGAAGATTCTTCATAAAAGGAGGATCAACATAGCTTGTGTTCAGGAGACTAGGTGGAAAGGGACGAAGGCGCGGGATGTTGACGAGTTTAAGTTGTGGTACTTTGAGTTTAAGTTGTGGTGGGCATCCTGGTGGATACGGACCTTAGAGAGTCCGTGGTGGAGGTTAGGCGAGCGAACGATAGGTTGATGTCTATTAAGTTGGTTATCGGGGGTTGCGTCCTCAACGTCATCAGCGCCTACGCACCGCATGCGGGCTTAGATGAGGAGGTCAAGAAGCGTTTTTGGGACGACTTGGATGAGTTGGTGCGTAGTATTCCCCAATCTGAGAAGTTGGTCATTGGAGGGGACTTTAATGGCCATATTGGGGCAGATGCTAGTGGTTATGGTGAGGTGCATGGTGGCTTTGGCCTTGGGGTTAGGAACGGAGGAGGCTCTGCGCTGTTGGAGTTCGCTAGGGCTTCCGAGCTTCTGATTGCTAACTCGACATTTCAGAAGAGGGAGGAGCATTTGGTCACCTTCAAAAGTTCGACGGCGAGGACTCAAATCGATTACCTTCTTCTTAGAAGGAGCGATAGAGGTCCGTGCAGGGACTGCAAGGTTATTCCGGGAGAATCCCTTTCAACCCTTCATAGACTCCTAGTGATGGATGTCAGAATCTGGGTGAAGAAGAAATAGAGGGGTGCTCGGGGCCAACCGCGAATTAGATGGGGTGTTCTGACTAAAGAGAAAGCCCAGGAGCTGGAGAGAAGGTTAGTCGAGGGTGGAGCTTGGAGAAGTTCTGGGGTAGCAGACGCAATGTGGTCAGAGACGGCGAATCTGGTTAGGGAGGCAGCGCGGGATGTGCTTGGGGTAACCAAAGGCTATCTAGGCAGACATCAGGGCGACTGGTGGTGGAATGACGTAGTGCGAGGAAAAGTAGAGGTGAAGAAAGCTGTTTTTGCGAAGTTGGCAGGGAGCACAAGCGAGGAAGAAAGGCGGGTGAACAAAGAGAGCTATAAGGTGGCAAGGAAGGAAGCGAAATTGGCTGTCACGGAGGCTAAAAATGCGGCTTTTGGTCGCATGTACGAGGAATTGGGGGAGAAAGGCGGGGACAAGAAGTTATTCCGGTTAGCCAAAGTAAGGGAAAGGAAGGCGCGGGACCTGGACCAGGTTAGGTGCATCAAGGATGAAGATGGTAGAGTCCTGGTGGGGGAGTCTCAAGTCAAACAGAGATGGCAGGCGTACTTCCGAGACCTTCTCAACGAGGAGGGGGACCAAACCATAGAACTAGGGGAGCTGGGGCATTCGGAGCGTCATAGAGACTTAGGGTACTGCAGGCGCATTAGGGTGGAAGAGGTCGTGGGGGCTTTGCGTAGGATGAGTAGAGGTCGAGCGACCGGGCCAGACGAAATCCCGGTGGAGTTCTGGAAATGCATGGGTAAGCCAGGAGTGGAGTGGCTCACCAGGTTGTTCAATGCGATCTTCAGGTCCAAAAGGATGCCAGAGGAGTGGAGGTGGAGTACAGTGGTGCCCTTGTATAAGAATAGGGGATATCCAGTGTTGCGACAACTATAGGGGCATCAAATTAATAAGCCACACCATGAAGGTATGGGAGCGGGTGATCGAGGCCAGAGTGAGGGAGTCGACATCTATTTCCGTGAACCAGTTCGGTTTTATGCCGGGCCGGTCCACTACAGAAGCTATCCACCTTGTCAGGAGATTGGTGGAACAGTTCAGGGATACGAAGAAGGACCTGCACATGGTGTTTATCGACTTGGAGAAGGCGTATGACAAGGTCCCTAGGGAGGTACTATGAAGGTGCCTGGAGGCTAAGAGCGTGCCGGAAGCCTACATCAGAGTAATCAAGGACATGTACGATGGAGCTAAGTCCGGGGTTAGGACAGTGGGTGGCGACTCAGACCATTTCCCGGTGGTTATGGGGCTCCATCAAGGATCTGCGCTTAGCCCCCTCTTGTTTGCCTTGGTGATGGATGCTTTGACGCGGCATATTCAAGGGGATGTTCCTTGGTGTATGCTATTTGCTGATGGCATAGTCCTGGTAGACGAGACGAGGGTCGGTGTTAACGAGAGGCTAGAGGAATGGAGACAGACTCTCGAGTCTAAGGGGTTTAAACTAAGCAGGTCTAAGACAGAATATCTGGAGTGCAAATTTAGCGCTGAGTCGAGCGAAGTGGGAGGGAGCGTGATGATTGGATCTCAGGCCATAGCCAAGAAGGATAGTTTCAGATACCTTGGATCGGTGATCCAGGGGGACGGAGAGATAGACGGGGATGTCACTCACCGTATAGCGGCGGGGTGGTCGAAGTGGAGGCTTGCGTCAGGAGTCTTGTGTGATAAGAAAGTGCCACAAAAACTCAAGGGAAAGTTTTATAGAGCTGTGGTTAGACCTGCCATGCTGTATGGGACGGAGTGTTGGCCGGTGAAGAAATCTCACGTTCAGAGGATAATGGTTGCGGAGATGAGGATGCTTAGGTGGATGTGCGGGCTCACCGGGTTAGATAAGATTAGGAACAAAGTTATTCGGGAGAAGGTGGGGGTGGCCCCAGTGGATGAGAAGATGCGAGAGGCGAGACTTCGGTGGTTCGGGCATGTGCGGAGGAGAAGCCCCGACGCCCCGGTGAGGAGTTGTGAGCGGCTAGCGGTGGTCGGTGTGAGGCGAGGAAGAGGGAGGCCTAAGAGATACTGGGGAGAGGTAATTAGACAGGACATGGCCAAGATGCGGATTTCCGAGGACATGACCCTTGATAGGAAAGTCTGGAGGTCTAGTATCGGGGTTGTAGGATAGGGGTTTCTAGATTTTTCATACTCATTTCCCGGGGTGTGAGGCGTGGTAGGGCCGCCCATAGATGATTAGTTTGTGTTCTCTTTTGGTAGTCATTTCTGGTAGTTACTGTTTTGATATCATTGCATGCCTGTTTATTGATGGTATTTATGCCTCTTATGTTTAGACAATTTTTTGCGATGTATGCTGGTATAACTAATGCGGTTTTTGTTTTTGTTTGCCTTTCTTTTTAATGCGCCGAGGGTCGATTGGAAACGACCTCTCTGCCCTCTCGGGTAGAGGTAAGGTTTGTCTACATATTACCCTCCCCAGACCTCACCTTGTAGGAATATACTGGGTTGTTGTTGTTGTTGTTTGTATATATAATACTCCTTATAATTCATATCATATCAAATCTACTTTTCAACTATCATTTTTGTTTTATTATTCACTGCCACCGATGTAATACGCAAGTCAAAGTAGTAGCATTTTTTTAAAATTTTGCATCCAGTCAAATATTATTATATACCCGAAAGAAAAGAGTATTGGTTGCAAACCTTTTCTTGGAGCTGATTGATTTCTTTCATTATTTTGTCACCCTACCAAAATAAAAACAAAGCAAGTTTTATGAAGACACCATTAGCTATAGGGCCTATAGCAATCCATGTACCTAAACAGAGCGAATCCTGCCCGATTTTCATTTCCGTCTCAATTAAAGGGGTTACTACGAGTCCTCTGCCCTACGTGCATCTAAAACAACGACTAACCTTCTCAATGACGCGGCTCAATCCAGCTTCAAGAGACTTGTCCAATTGTTGCAACTCCTCAACACTTAATTCTTGAAGCTCTTCTCCTCTCATTTGCCTGTTTCCATTTCATGTTAAATCTCATTTTGCATTTTTAACCAAAAATAATTATTGATAGAACTATATATATATATACCTCAGTTGATGGCTTTTCTGAGAAATTTCCTTGGTTAATCTAGCGTAATCGCTATTCTCTACCAGCTGCAACGAGTAACTTTCCATATTTAGAACAAAAGTAAGTAGAATAAGTTAAATAACTACAAATGCAAGCACAAAAATTCTCAAAGTACAATGGACGATCAAGAAATTTAGCTGCAGCTCAAGAGAAGGCTGCTCCAATTTCTGCAGATTCTTCGACAGCAAATTATGCCTTTGAAGAATTTCTTTCATGCTTCACAGAAGAAAATAAATTTTAATATCACATCCTCTCGAGATTATCAAAATGGCGACACATGATCAGTTGACTCAAACTTAGAAATGCTTGTTCTATGTGTAGACTAGAAGAAACTCCAGTATATATGGTGTGTAAACAATCATATCATGTTCATACTCTATAAATATTTCATCACTGCAAAAAGAATTTGCAACATATATAACACAAACAATTACAATTCATACCTTGCATACTTCCATATCGATCTAGTAATTATTCATGCCCTATCCTAGTATTCTGAATCTACTATTCAAGCGCCAAAAGTTTTGCACAGAAAGGAGTGCCTAGTTAAATAGTTTTTTTTATCGTTTCGGTTCTCTTCTTGCAAATTATCACATTTCTTTGTATGCAGCTAAAAATACTTCCACCAGCATCAATATCATAATATTTATCTACCAAAATGAAATAATATTAAACTAGTTAACAACATTAAAAATCTAATGTAGTTAAAGTCTACTACCGTGTGGTAGAAATGAAACTTTGGCACTAGGTCAATAATCGCATTCTTAAACACTCTACTATTATATTTTGTACCTTCCCTTCCAGAAGTTGCAAGCATATAGGACATTGTTCCAAGTGTTTCCTTTGCGACTGCTTGTTTCTTGAGTGTTTCGTCAACTTCACCACCACCAGGGATGGCAAATGGGGCGGGGCAGGGCAGGGCGGGGCAGGGCAAGCCTTGACCCGCTAAAATTTTGACCCGCCCTGCTCTACCCCGTTTAGCCTTTTGTCAGAATTTTGCCCTGCCCCGCCTCGCCCTCTTAAGCCCTGCACTGCCCCGTTTAGATTATTTCTTTTTTATTTTTAAAGCCTCAAAGTAAAATCATTAATAAATAATTTGATATTTTATAAAACTATTATATTTACAATTATGCTACTAGTTAATAAATTTGATATTTTATAAAACTATTATATCATTTCCTAAGTATGTGCTACGCATATAGTAGCATTTCTTTCGTTCTTTGGTGAGATATGTAGTTAAACCAAAAGCTCCCAATTATTTGCTTTCTTATTTATTCAGAATGCCATCGCATTCCTTTCTCAAACTTATTAAGTATTAATATATATAATTTTTATTCATATGATTGTCTGGTACTTCATTTTTCACTATACCATCACTTATGATACTTATTTTTATGATTGAAAATATTTATATTTTTACCTCTAATTTTAAGCATATTGTTGATGTCCTTAATTCTAATATTTTTATTATAGGGGCTTCCAGTACAAAAAGGCAAGGTTGAGGCATGATACGTAATGAAATTACATGCATCAAGTTGAGGTTAAAATATATACCTTTTTTTTTAAAGTTGAAGCCAAGTTCTAATTAGATCCATTAATGCACGTTCTCATAATCTCAACCGGAATAGATTTGAATAAATAATAAGTTTTATAAAACTATTATATTTGCAATTATGCTACTAGTTAACAAATGTTAGCAAGCAAACAAAACAAGTTTTTAATTTAAAAAAGAAAACAAAACAAAACGTCAAAAATTTGAGGCACCAAATTTCAGGCTAAAATAGCAAGAGAAGAATTTGAGCTAAAATCTTGCCCTGCCCCTGCCCTGCCCCATTTATTTATTTCTGAAAATATGTTTTGACCCGCCCGGCCCTGCCCCATTAAGACTTTGCCCTGCCCCACCCCATTAAGGTTTTGCCCTGTCCCGCCCCGCCCCATTTGCCATCCCTAACCAACACAATCTTACCAAATAGAGAATCCATTAAATAGAATTTCTTACAACTAGATGTTATAAGAGGTGACTGACTAACCTTCAAGTGAAACCAAGACCACAAAAAATATTCATGAACATGTTTGGATTTTACCTTGAAGTAAGCAGTTATTATGTCGAATATTCTTTTGGACAGCTAAGTAGCTAGTGATGCCATCCGACTAATGTTCTAACGTGTCGATTAATTATCACTTGCCAAGCGCTAACTATCATTACGTACAACAACGTCAAGATTTGTGCACTTGGCGTTGGAAGGATTGTATATGTGCAATTTATTAAACATATCTACAACAAGTAACATGCATTTCCTTAAATGTCCTATATATTTTTTGATATACATTTCACCTTTATCGCAATTAAGTACTAGAAAGTATGATCGCTGACACAACGTACGGCAAAATTTCTTTCTCTACTACACGGCATACAACATTAAATACATTAGATTATTTAGCTAGTTTGATGAATTACCTGGCCTCTTCTTTAAAGTTTTAGCACAAACAACTGCAATACCTTTTGGATGACTACAAGAGACTTCGATATAGTAAATAACCATATGCACTCTTGTGTATGCAATATATATGATTGAAACAACTTTTGGAGCATTGAAAAGTACACTCACAATGCCATGATTAATTATGATTAGACACCCAAGTTCTAATTATGATGTAGATATGAACTGTAGTTGCTTGTGTTGTGTTGTATAATATTTTGCAGCAATGAAATATTTTCTCAGTCACCTCATTGGGAAAAGATTGTTCGCATAATGTGAGAGGACTATACTTAAGAAAAGCATGTTACTATTGCTGTTGCTTTCATTTTTGTAATAGAAATACAAAATTATAGCAATTCGTCATGTGTAATCAGTTGTTATAAGAATAGTGTGTGATGGTTTATTTACTGATTTACTAAAAATGATAATTTTCTTCTCAGCTTATCTCTATACAGAATTAATTTTGATATTTTTTATAATAACACAATTACATTTAAGAATTAAGCAGCTTTAGATCTTTGTTTCAGGTAGAATGGTCAAGTTGGAAATATGTTGATAATTTTTACAATATTCCAAAAATATTGACCGCAATATGAGCTTTCTTTTACCTATAGGATTAATAAGTGCAGCCGCAATCACTACAAAAAATCGGAATTATTGTGGCGGTTATATTACGGCGGTTCAAAATAACCGCCACAAAATATAATAAAAAATGGCGTTTTACTGGCCGCCGGATTAAATATTTTTATTGCGGCGATTATTTCTTATTGTGGCGGTTATAAAACGCCGTAATATTTTAATCAAAATATTATTTATAATCATTTAATAAGTTTTAGTATATACTAAAACTTATACAAAATATACGCTGAAATATGTATATTTCCACCCGACTCCCTCCAAAATTTCCCCAATTACGTTAATTTCCCTCCAATTCCTCCAGCGTATATCCCCAAATTCCTTTTCCCCCAAATTCATCTTATTGACAGTGAAGTTGACGAGAAAACACCTCCATTGCTGAAAAACTCACAACCTCCATTGCAGGTGATTTAATGCTTTCTTCTATTTCTCCCAATCTGTCTCTCCGGCTAGTAGAATCGAGATTCAAATTAGAAAAAGTGCATGAAATTCATTTAGTAGCTTCTATAATTTTGGATAAGGTAGCGATTAGGGTTCATGTTTAGTACCAAAAGTTTTTTCCTCTTTATTAGGGTTCATGCATGTAGCGATTTCCCCCAATTTTGTTCTAATTATGTTTTATCAGTCAGATAATCTATGATTCATTCAGTCAATTAAATATATAACATCCAAAATAGTAATGTTCTAATGGTTTCCGGTTTTTCTAAGTCAATTTTTTGTTATTTTTCTGTTCAATTAGATTAGTACTTCTTAAAACGTTTGCTACTTTGTTTGGTATCAAAGTAGCCGAGAGATCAAAATCTATTGGTGTAGCTACTGGGATTGACGTCGGCAGTAGAATATTTGAGAGGTATCAGTTTAATTTTGTCCTTTTTTTGGCAGATTTCTTTTTATTAAAGGTAGATTGATTATTTCTTTTGTCGGATGCATTTGTTGGATTCTGTGAATTCTCATGGATATACCTAATTGTTGGATGCATTTGCATGAAACTATTTTATTTGTGTTAAATTATCTTTTTTTAAGAAGCCTATAATGTGACAGTATTAAATCGTACCTGTAGGACTCGAACTCCTGCAGCCTTTGCCTTTTGGTAGTCTTTTTCAGCAAAAGAACTAGCAAGGATTGCCTAGAAAAGAAGATATCGCATTATTGTTTTGTTAATATTACAGTAAGTCCAAGACAATAATCCATAAACCTCTGAATGTTGCCAATCCATAACGAACTTTCCCTCTTTCGTCGCGAAAACTGTCTCTAAAATTAAGGAAAAAACAAGAGATTGCACAAAAGGCTAAAAGGCCTAATGTCATAGAATGGTTAATTGAGGAATGACATTGGCCTTCATGTGTTATAACTGGTGATAAAATTTGAAATGCAAGAACAGAACCTGAGGGTAAAAGATTGGCTAAAATGGCTGTTTTCTTGAATGTTTTTCTAATGACCTTTTGTGCTGGTGTTTTCTTTGGTTTTTCAACAAGCTGTTCATCTTCTAATAAGGGTATTTCCAATTGGTTTTCAGATGCTACAACATTCTCTGTTCCTAATTTCTTTATGGCCTCCATCTAATGTGTGTTGAATCTCGCAAATTTTATTTTTAAGATTTTAGTTCACTGCATGAATATCACTTTGGAGGATTAATTATATATATGACGGAATGTTGAAGGAACTCTTTTGATATTTCCACAACATATAGTATAGATGTGAATATGAGTAACGTTATCTATGTTTATGAATGCTTCATGTCAAATATAAGCTTTTGAACTATCTTTTCAGTTTTAATATTGTGATGTTATCGTATGTCTTTCTTTCTAGCCATGCCAATTGATAAATATTGGATTAGCAAACCACGAAACACACCTGAATATGCAGATGGTCTACGACAATTTTTGGATTTTGCTTTTGAGCACGGGTCAGTTGATGGGCGCGTAATTAAGTGTCCGTGTTCAAAATGTGGTTTTAACAAGTGGCAAAGAAGAGATGTAGTTGAAGAGCACCTGATTCTTAAACCTTTCCCAAAAAACTACACCTTTTGGTATTGGCATGGTGAAGAATCAAATGCAACCGTGCAACAAATTTCTCAGAGCACCCATATCATAGAAGATAATTTACAGCATCAAGATCCAATGGAAATTATGATTAATGATGCTTTTGGGTTCACTAGGAACAATGTCAACGAGCCTGGCGTGTCTTCTAATCATATAAATAGAGAAGAAATATTTGATGAAGTGCACGTTGGGGGGCATAATGAAGATTATACAAAGTTTTATGAATTGGTCGAAGATGGCAATCAACCATTATACGAAGGATGTACGAAGTATTCCAAATTATCCTTTCTAATCAAAATGTATCATATAAAGTGTCTTTGTCGAATGACTGACAAGGCGATGAGTATGATATTAGAAAGTATTCTGCAACTTCTAATGTGTGATACTGCTACCTTGGTTTCATTAGGCAAATGTTTTGCTATTACTTTTCATTACTTCTATTGTATCTGATGACAAGCTATAGATGGAGGTTAAATGATTGTTGCTTCATTATATATCTATAATCTAACTGGGAGACTTAGATGTATCACTTACCAAGCAAACAACAATAGGACATACCTGCTATGTTGGCTGAGGTGTCAAGCACTCCTTTATATTCAACATCTTCAAAATAAATCTGGTTGAATTGTTCTGCATCTAGAATAAAAATACATATTGAGAGTATTTTAAAATCAGGAACAATGAAGATGGGATCAGGATACTGTTTCAAATTTTTTTTGATGATGAAGCAAAACAAATAAGGAATATGACCATTGAATTATCTGGTTGAAGTACCTGCTGTGTGGGCATCATTTAAGAGAGATCATGTAAAACCATTCTCCATTGCAGCAGAGGGGATATAGCTTAATATCTAATACCAACGTGTTGGAGTTTTGCTATCTATTTTTCTATTAGGCATTTGAATTTTATGTTTCTGGTTCATAAGCATTTTATTCTCATAATATGCTTTCATTTGTTGAAACTGGAAATGTGATTTTTTCCAATATTTGTTATTTCTGGGTTCCGTCATGGATTGAGTTATTTGCACTGCTGTTGATCTACTGTTGTTGTTCTTCCTAACCTCAGGCTGCTCCCCTGCTGTTTTTTTTTTTGCTATTCAGTTACTTTCTAGACCTCTTTGTTAGTAACTCTGTTCCATGTAATATCCTTCACATTGCTCAGTTTATGCTTCAATTTTTGTAGGAAAGAATTGAAGAAATTCGAAGTGAAAGAGCAGAAAGTCTTGATGAACCTTCACCAAATGATGCTCTTGGCATAGTATTCGGTCCCGAGCACCCCGGTCGTGTTCGAGGTTTAGGCTTGGGTGTAGTTCCAACTGTAGCATTTAAACATACATCTGCGAGATACCGTCGTGGTTATGTGGGTTCATCTAGCAATACTGCTCCAACTCCGGCGTGGCAGCGAGAGATGACAAATATGAAATCAAAATTGGATGCACTAATTAGCTTATATGAAAGGAACGTAGGAAATATCCCTGAGGAGTTTGCTCACTTATTTTCCACTCCTCCACAGGTATAAGTTCTCTTGCTACGGTATATTGTAGTTACTTGCTTTTATTATGGTTCTTTTTCTTATTTGCTTATTGATTGTATTTTTTCTTCCTTTTTTTCAGGCACCAAATTTAGGATGTGATGCACCATCAACAGTTGAACCAAGATCTTTAGATGAAAGTAACAATGATGATCGTCCAACTGTGAATTAGTGATTATTTTATAGGATCAACTATGGATCTTTTTGGATATTACTGTGGAAATACAATTTGAATCATTAATATTTTGATGATGTAATTTTGGTACAATTGTGTAAGTGTGAATTTGTGATTATTTTGTTGGATCAACTATCAATCTTTTGGATATTACTGTTGAAATACACTTTGAAGAATTAATATTTGGATGAAGTAATTTTGGTATACTACTTTGTTTTATATATAATGAATATTCTTCTTATTTAATCTTCTATATTGGATTTAATTGATTATGAAGTGCTATAGAAGTTTCAAAGCATAGCATTCAATAAATAGGACTCAAAATGTAAAAAATAGGATTGTGAATAGGCTGAAACAGGGGAAAAAGCAAAAAAAACTATATTATGCCGGTTTAAACCGCCGTAATATACAAAATTAAAAGCGCTACAAAACAGTTGAAATACGGCGGTTCTCACATGCATTTATGGCGGATCTCGCTTAAACGCCATAATATAATTTTGGCGGGCGGGATTGTGGCGCTTTTGAAAGCCGCCGTTCATGTGTATTATGGCGGTTTTAAACCGCCAGTATATGTTAAACAAACCGCCATAATAACCCCATTTTCTTGTAGTGAATATATATGTTGAACATCATCATAGCATTAGTAATATTTTATCTACATCAATAGTTCTTAGTCTTAATATCGGATAAAGTATATTTTAGTCATTTTATTATAAGAAAACATATGTCAAATTTAATTTTTTTCAGAAATTATCGGTCAATTAGATAACTACATTCATACACCCCATAACTTCATAAGTGGCTACCACTATCATATAACAACGACGACAACAACAACAATCACAACCCAATAAAATCTCATTAGTACGGTATAAGGAAGATAGTATATACGCAGACATTACCCATACCTTTATAATAATAAGCATAATTTTTTTTATTTGCCTTTAGGAGTATCTTTGCTTTGGAAACTCATGTCCACATATTACAAATGTTTGCTCGGTATAAAATAAAATACAAATCTAAATAATATAGTGGATGCCACTAGAAGTGGAGTCCGAAACTTAATTAATGACTTTTTAGACACAAAGTACATTTTTAATGTTTAAAAAAAAGTTACAAAAATGAGTACTTCGCAGTACTGTACTGCGAATTGGGTTAACAAAGTATTCAGAATTTTTTTGCACCTGTAGAAGGGGCAGAAAATCACATATATCAACTGCTGGACCTATGCTCGCCCGGCACATTCTCCTATATAGATACGCTAGAATAGTAGCACCCCAGTTGTACTGGGGTAGCTCATCCATCTGCTCAAGACAATGGAGAAAGTGCATACTCACTTTATTCCCCGAAATGTCTGGGAACAAGACACACCCGAAAAGCAGGAGCAAAGCCAACCGAGTATACCTCTGAATATAAAGATGCTCCGTCTCGTGGGTAATATCTGAGTGCAAATCCGCCATCTGATCTCTAATGAATGACAAAATAACGCGATTGCCACCAGAGTCACCCTTGAGGTTTAGAACCAGTCAACTGCCCCTTCATATCCGCCAACTGTGCAGGTGTCATCCCTCTCCAATGGTGGGGCAGTGCACAGGCGCGTCCCTTTATGCCCAGTCCGTATAAAACCTGGACATCCTGCAGCGTGATGGTGACTTCTCCAATGGGCAAGTAAAATGTATGCGTCTCCGGTTGCCACCGCTCTATCAAGGCCATGATGAGCGACCAATCAAGCTGCATCCGTCCAAACTCAAAAATGGTATATAATCATGTATTCTAGAGGCTCTCTACTACGCGCTCATGAAAAGGATGCCCCACAATAAACTCCCACAAATCATCAAGCCTCCTGGGGCGGAGAGCCTGTATAGATAGCTGTCCCTTCCAAACATAGGAGGACCTATGGTCGCGGTGCAGCATTAGTAGTTGATCCTCGGCAGGTCCACGATGCGCAGGCGGAGGAAAGGCCATGTCGTCTACTATAATTTAAACAAAATTAATTGCTTGTGTTAGTGTAATAAATTAAATAATTAATTATGATTAATATTGGAGAGAATAATTATACTCCCTCCGTTTTAATTTATGTGAGCTCATTTGACTGGGCACGGAGTTTAAGAAAAGAGAGAAGACTTTTAAATTTGTGTTGTAAAATGAGGCATATATATTTGTGTGGCTAGAAATCAATGGATAAAAGTAAATTATTTCCAAATAAGGAAAGATGTCATTCTTTTTGGCACAGACCAAAAATGAAATAGATTCACATAAATTGAAACAGAGGGAGTATATATGTTCCATGCTTGATTTTCGAGGCCCGATAGCACCGAGTTATCCTTAATTATTATGCGTCTCAAGTTCAACATTTTTAAAATTTTGTTAACTTAATAAACTAAATTATAAATTTTTTAATTGGAGTAAATAATTATGTACGGGTTCTAGCCTTGATTTTTGAGGCCCGGTAGCACCGAATTATACTTAATTATTATGCGTCTCAATTTCAATATTTTTAGAATTTTGTTAACCTAATAAATTAAATTATAAATTTTTGAATTGGAGATAATAGTTATGTATGGGTTCCAGGCTTGATTTTTGCGGCTCGGTAGCACCGAGTTATCCTTAATTATTATGCGTCTCAGTTTTAATATTTTAAAATTTTATTAGCTACTGAGACTATACGCTAATAGGCTCTACATTTTACTACGCTAATAGGTTCTACATTTTACTTCGCTAAAATACACTATATTTTACTACGCTATAAGGCTCTACAATATGAACATAACATTAACAATATAAAAAACCAAAATGAATAATACTAGTATTATTTAACAATACAAATTATTTATCAATTTTTGATACAAATTATTTATCAAATTTTAAGCATTTTTTCTCACAAAGATAACATAAATTTGAGTATATAAGTCAAATATAACACAAACAATCCCGTAGCATTTTTGGTCACAAATATAACATAAATTCGGGTATCAAATAAATCAATCCGGGTATATAAAAGATACAAAATTAAACACAAACATAACATAAATTCACATAGAAACATACTAAACAATACTAATATGCATGACTATTCGAGTTTCGGCATAAACTAAATTGAAATACCTCGATGTAAGTTTTTTGAATATTATTGAAATCGAATTTTTGCACCTAAAACACCAATCCAAAGCTTCTTTTATGTGTGGGACATACACTCCTTGCTTTTTATGGAACGAGTGAGACCTCATTTTTTTTAAAAAAAAATGACGGGGATGGGGGACCATAAACAGACAGGTTTGTTTTTTCAATGGAGGCTTCAATGTCATTATTCAAGGAAGAAGAAGGGCCTTATTTTATTAAGGCAATTTGCAGTATAGTAATGTGAATTAGTAATTCGGAGTAATATACTGCAAATTGCCTTAATAAAATAAGGATGGGCCCAACTCATAAATTATAGGGAGTTTTAGAGCTTTACCCATAAAAATTAAATTAATTACCCTTGTCTACCCATTTACTTTTGTACCAATTAAACTAATTACCCTTCCTACCTATTATAGCTTTTATGGGTAATTCACTTTTTTTCACATTTTCTTTTTTCTTCTTTTTCATTGTTTTTTGTCTTTCTCCCTTTCTGTTATGTTTTTTCTATCATATTATTTTTTATTTTCTTTTTTACCATAATATGATTCAGAACTCAATCTTTGCTCCTTTATTTTTATTTTATTTCTTTCCTTTTATTCATTTTCTTTTATTTCTTTGTTTCTTTTTTAATTTCACTTAACTCTTTATTTCCCTAGATAATCTAATCACGTTCATTTTTTTTGGCTCCCTTGTTTTATTCTTCTTTATTTTATACAACAATAAAAAATAAGTAATATACTAAACATTCATTCATTGTTTTTGTCATATAACTGATATAATATACCTTCTGTCTTTTATCTCATTTTTTATCTAAATCAATAATATTTAGAACTACTTATACATTATACATGTTTTCTCTTCTATTTTTTCATTGTATTTTTTCTTTTTGCTCCTTCGCTAATTTTATTTTTATTATTTTTAAATTATTTGTTCTATATTTCTTATTTTTCCTCATAATCTAATTCTACATATCTTTTTGGCTCTTTTACCTTTGTTCTTTTTTCTCTCCTTTTTTTTACTATATCAAATAAAAATAACCGATATAATACATATCATATTGACTGCTGTTGAGCACCATAAATTACATAATCAAATTCTAAGGATCAACACGTGTATGCCATGCAAACCTTGATCTCCTTCCCTATTAATATCAATACACACTCTACTATTAGCAGTAAATTATTTATAGAACAAGAAAATATAATCTACGATAACCAAATCTCCATATATACTAGTTAGAATAAAAATGATAATAAAAATATTAAAAAATACAACAAAAATATAAGTAGCGAAAAAGACTTCTAGTACCATGTGATACTAATATGGTATATATGTATACCAACAGAACATATAATTTCTATAACTATTTGAGACTATACTACTGTACCAAAACATTAAAGGACAGAATAAAAGTATGAGAAAATTACATGCTTGTATTGCAAGCTAAATATTCACAAAACAACTTGCTCATTTTGTATACTAAGAAGGTATATTTACATGCTTGTATTGCAAGCTAAATATTCACAAAACAACTTGCTCATTTTG
Source organism: Nicotiana noctiflora (assembly GCA_032618575.1). Lineage (NCBI taxonomy): Eukaryota > Viridiplantae > Streptophyta > Magnoliopsida > Solanales > Solanaceae > Nicotiana > Nicotiana noctiflora. The sequence goes on along the minus strand of JASVEL010008389.1, from coordinate 51,188 downwards.
TATACTAAGAAGGTATATAGTTGTATGAGGTCGTTCTAACAATTGCCTATAACTATAAAAACTATTAATACACACAATTTTGTCCATCGGCACACAAAAATTCCAGTATTATTGCAACTCATGTTGATATAAATAATTTCATAATAGAATTCACTTAAAATGCAGCTAAAACAATCAAAACAATGTTCAAACTACCATATGATACCAATATGGCATATAACTATACCAGCATGATATACAGTTTTGCTAGTTAATTCCCAACAACTATATGACTATACTACTATTACGTAACACACATGCATAAAGAGAAAAATAAAAAAAATAGTGTACCACATATTAATATAATAAGGTATTTCAAGATATTATACTATATTAATATTATTTAAAAAAATTAAATATTGTACAGATTAAATGCAGCTAATACAATCAAAAAATAATTCAACTAGCATATAATACCAATATAGTATATAGCTATACTAATATGGTATATAGTTGGAATGAATTATATACTAAAATGGTATATTTGTATACTATTTGGGTATACAATACAAATTCGTCTTCTTCTCATGTTCAACTATATTTCAACCCAAATTTCTAAAATTTACTGCAAAATCTCCACCAAATTAACTAAAACTCTAGCTACAACATCCAATAAACTTTCCAAACTAATCCATATAGGATCGAATCAAAACAATTAAAAACTCAAATAAACCAAGTTATGAGTTTCAAACTTCAAAGTCTGTGGTATTGAAATCCATATCTTAGATCCTTTAATTGGCACCTGTTTAATGTGGGACTTCAATAGCGTTGCAAAAAGGACAATCTTTGTTTGTGCTGGCTGCTAAGGAGAAAGAGTGGTCAATGTTAATTCAATTTCACATAACATTAACAGATAGTGACTCAAATTCACAGAATATTCTACAAATGATTGATTAGCAAACTATTAAAACAATATCATTCAATCAATCAATGATCTAGATTGACTATATTGCAAGTTTTACAAAATATAGACAATATATGAGGTTGGATTAGTGGCGAAGCCACATGGTCATATGGGTGGTCAATTGACCACCTTTCGTCGAATAATTATAATGTGTATTTAGGTAAAATATTATGTTTAGAGTTATATAACATTTTAAACACCTTTGTTTGGTGCATAGTAGAAGTTTCTACCGAAGCAGGAAAGCTCTAGGATTTTTGCTAACCAGTGTGAAGTTGAGTTCTATCTTTCACTAGTTCATGCAAGACTAACAATATTTATACATCAGAAAATTCACGTTCAATGTTTAATCAGTATATTGTTCGAGATCATGTATATTTCGATTTTCGTAACTTAAAAGTATACATTAGTAGCATGTTACTTGCCTATTTTCCAAATTACTTATATGGCTTCTTATGCACGAATACTTATGTACAGTTATCTTTTCTTTTAGTTAGTGTAAAGAGTTTTTTACTCTATCACCATAGAAGTTCAACAGAGTTCAATATATTAGCACATTCAAAATTTAAAAATTAATTGTGATATTAAATATTTGAAATATGATCCATAACTTTATTATATCCAACATGGAATACATATTTATTACTTTAATTGTATACATCTTTGACTTATAAAATTATTCTAACATGATTTCGTTAAATTTATTATTAGCACCCTCTAAAGAAAAAAGAAATAGACAACAAATTTAAAGGAAGAAAAATCGTGTTCTTAATATCAGGAGAGAAAAAATAGCAAATTCTTTGTTTGCATTCAAATTTCTAATTTTAGGAGTTTTTACATACATTAAATAAGTAAACCATTTGGGAGGGTAAATAGTATTGATTATATAGGTAGGAAAAGTAAATAGTTTAGGTATGGGTATTTAAGGGTAAATAGTTTGAATTTAATAGGTATAAAGTGAGATTTTCTCTAAATTAAATGCAAAGTTTTGGTACTTAGCAATACTATAATGCAAAATATATAAAATTAAAAAATATTTTGTGGTACTCTACTGCAAATTGATTGAACGGCAAAATTTTCGTTAACCCACTTCGTAGTACAGTACTGAAAAGTACTCATTTTTTAACTTTTTTTTTTTGAAAACATTAAAAACGTATTTTGTATCAAAAAATCATTAATTAAATTTCGGATTGACTGGAAGTGTAACTATCGTACCCCACCTTGCTATAAAATGGATCTCTCCAACGAACTTTCAAGGCAAAAACACAAAGAATCTTTTTCATTCTGAGCTTAATCAGTATATATGAGATAAGCTCAACCAAAAAAATAAAAAATTTCAGAATGAGAAACCAGAGAACACGAATTTATTTACAAACTAAACTTGTTTGAGTATATATCCTCACAAATATATATATATATATATATATATATATATATATATATATATATATATATATATATATATATATATATATATATAACTTTTTAATAAATAAAAAAAACACACACACACAGTCACAGAGACATACCTGGAGCTAGAATAGTCAAAGAGTTTTCCAGTAGAAGAGAAAATGATGAGAGGAACATCAGCCTCACATAGTACTGAAAGTTCTTCAGCTTTCTTGAAAAGCCCTCTTCTTCTCTTTGAAAAAGTTACTTGTCTTGCTGCAACATTATCAATTTTCTTTATCTGAATCTTCTCTTTAACCATTTTGAATATATATATATATATATATATATACTCCTCAATATTTTCAAGAATTACCCACTTCACAAAATATATTTAAAGAGATGGATATATGTGTAAGAATCAAATTAATGGGGTTGACCTAATTTCTATTGAGTGGTGCACAAGGCTTTCTATTTTGGAGATTATGTTGGCTAGAAAAGCTAGTGATATTTTTGCCAAATTAGCGAGAAAACCCTAAAGAGAAAGTGTATGTGTCTGTGAGTTTTGGGGGGGGGGGGGGGGGGTAGATTTGGAAATAACAAAAACAATCCTTATTTGGCCATTGATTTTAGTATTCAAGATCCAGGCAAATGGGAGAGAAGAGACTTGTCTTTGTATGAAACACACAATTATATGGTGAGCAACCCCCATTTCCAACCGAGAGGTTGTGAGTTCGAGTCTCCCCAAGAGCGAGGTGGGAAGTTCTTGGAGGGAAGGATGCCGAGGGTCTATTTGGAAACATCCTCTCTATCCCAGGGTAGGGGTAAGGTCTGCGTACACACTACCCTCTCCAGACCCCACTAAGTGGAATTATACTGGATTGTTGTTATTGTTGTACACAATTATATGGTGGGTATAATATAATAAAATAATAAAATATCTCTAACCTTACTCTATTTTTTGTCATCGAATTTACTTGTTTTGGGGACAACTTACTTAAACTATTTCCCATTTTTCTTTAATTTTTTTTTTATTCTTCTCTCTCTTTTATAGTATTATATTATTATCTTTTATTTCAATTTTATTTTTTAATTTCTATTAAACAAATTTCTTCTTTTATTTTATTAATTTATAATTTCCATAATTAAAGAAATTCCATAAAACTTTAAATAATATAATTTGTAAGCAATTATTATAGATTAACTAATAATTTAAATAAAAGTAAAATTATTGCGATACAAGATTAATTAAATACATATAATTTTACATAAAAATAATAAATGCGCGAAAATTAATTTATCAAAATTATACATCAAAGTTAAGATATAATATTAATATTATAAACTATTACATAAATATCATTAAGTGTATATAAAGAGATAAAATAAAAGATTAAATAATAAAATAGTAATAAAATAATGGTGAATAATAATGAGGGAGATGAATAGTGTATCCTATATTTGAGGGAACACTATTCATCCCCCATTTTGAGGACAAAAATGAAGAGGGTACAACCCTTTGAAGACTTATTTATATTCCCTACAACTACTGTTATAAAATTACTTTTGATACAACTTATTTTAAATTTTACTTTTTTAATTAAATTATGTACAACTTTTCATCTCCTAAAATCTCTCCCTTGAGATTCTCTCTCACTATTAAGTTTTTCCTCAATTTCTTCTATAAAAAATATTTAATATATCACAATCACCTATAATTTCAGAATCAAAGAACTAATTATTTGTCAATATCCCATAATTCTCGAATATTATAGTTCTGGCCTTGTGTTCCACATAAATCTTGACATTACAGAATATTTGAAGGAAAATCTATCATCTAAACTATTGAATTTGCTTAGGAACACACATTTTGGATATTTCCTTGAACTAAAGAAGGTCATTATACATAGCCGATTATATTTGTTTCCCCCAGTTTGCTTCTTCTTTATCACTCCATCAGCAAATGTATTCACTTTCTCCAAGTTATATATATAAACATTTAACTGGAAAAAAGAAAAGAAATATTATTAATAAATATACAATACACAATATAATATATACATATACTAATGTATTACTGTATATTTTCTTTGAAATTTTCATACCTAAAACATATCAATAGCTATTAAGTTTTCCCTAATTTCTTCATTAAAGGAATTGAGTATATCACAATATCTCAAGCCTCTTCCCCATTATTAAAAAATATATCTCGTGTATACCAATAGTAAATATAGTATATAATATATTTTATACTATAAACTTATATGAAAATGTATATAAGTATACAATACAACTTACCTTCATTGTATAGTATCACTTTAGTTCATCTGATGTATGCATTGAGGGGAAAAATTATCTAATGTATACTACTAGTAAATATAGTATACAATATATGATATAATATAAACTTATATGACATAGGTATAAATATATAATACAACATACTTTTTATTGTATAATACCCTTTTTAGTTTATCAAATATATACTACTAATAAATATATTATATAATATAAACTTATATGACTCTTCGTATATATAATATACAATACTTCATATCATTGTTATATAACGGTACGCTAGATCCTATTCAATTATTTCAGTATTAAAGTTTACATGCTATATATTGATATTGATGTATTTATGTTCTCTTTTTTTGGGGTAATTTTTACTTAAAGGTTATTTCTCTTGCCACTAGAAAAGAAAAATTTGATAAAGAATGGATAGTGGTTGTTTAGAATGTAGTGAATAAGGAGATACAAATAAAAAGGAAATGAATTTTTTCGTATTTAATTTCTTGTAGCCTTTCCTTGTTTATAGGGATTGCGATAGAGTAATTTTAGGAAACAGTTAATTTTATTAAATATATTTGATATTCAGTTTCCTCATTTATAAGAAGCTACCATATTTGAGAGTTATTTCCTTTATTATTTTTTCCGTGTTTAAGTTGTAGAAAATGTTAATTACTTTATAGTTGTAGATTATGAAATATTTTATAATTTTACATGTATTTATGTAAACTTCCCAATAATTTCCTTCAAAATTGGCCCATTATGGGGATGTGGGCAAGGTTGGAGATGCCCTAATCCTGATAGCCTCAAAAAGAATGTAATGCTTTTTCTTGTTTTGGTTCGCTTAGTGGTTTTTGGACAAGAGGGGTTGCTCTGATGGTAAGCAACCCCACTTCCAATCGAGAGGTTGTGAGTTCGAGTCTCCCTAAGAGCAAGTTGGAAAGTTCTTGGAGGGAAAGGATGTCGGGGTCTATTTGGAAACAGCCTCTTTACCTTAGGGTAGGGGTAAGGTCTACGTACACACTACTCTTCCCAGACCCCACTAAATGAGATTATACTGGGTTGTTTTAATGGTTTGACTTTGTATATTTAAGATTTTGATTAATTCAGATATCTTCCTATAGTAACTCAAATTACTTTTCGTAAGTTGTACTATTTTTTCATCCGTTACTGGCAATCCTCTATATACATACAAATGTCATTGTATGTGTTTAGATCAAACTTCTAGCCTATGAAATACCGTTATAAATTAAAATGAAGGGAATAACATTTGAACATGAAGCATTTTTAAAGTCAGCAAGAAATAGATACTTTTATGAAAAAGAAAAAAAAAACAGATTAAATACTTCTGATTTATGCAGAATACATCGACGACAGCCCTCAAACTTGTCAAAAAAAAAAAAAAAAAAATTCACCCAAATATAAACTTCACTAATAAATGTGTGACAGTTTGAACACTATGTTAATGTGCATACGAAATACATTTTTTACCTTCACACCAGAAATCACTAACCCATCTGTCGCTTTCTAAATATAGTTCGCTTTTCTAAAACCGTTTGGACGTAAAATTTTTTTTTTTTTTTTGAAATCAACGTTTGTTCACAAAATTTTTATTTTTCACTTGAACATATATTTTGGAAATATTCAAATTAAAATATTTTATTTTTCAAAGTTTTCACTCAAATAACTCATAAAACTTTAAAAAATAATCCAAAATTATATTCATGTCGAAACACAATTCTAAGAGCGGGTTGGATATACAACTTTTTTTCCTTTTTTTCAAAAATATTTTACTTTTTTCGAAATCGGCGTTTGTACATAAAATTCACTTGAAGATGCATTTTGAAAAATTCAAAAATTTAAAAAACCCCAAAAAACTATTTTTTTTAAAATCACACTAAAATCACTCACAAAAGTTTAAAAATAACCAAAACTGAAATTTATGTACAAACACAACTCTAAATTTTAAATACTATTTTCACTTGAAAAAAATTTCACCATCTTTTAGAATTTTACGATTCTTATGTCCAAACGACTACTAAATTTAAAATAAATTTCACTGGAAAAAAAATACATAATGTTTTGAAATTTTATAATTCTTGTGTCCACACCCCCACTTAGACCTTTTCGCATAATTAGGGGCAAATTTAACATTTTACTCTTTTTAAAATCAAACAGATATAACGTTTATTTTAAGGGGCAGATACCCTGAAAATCTGATATAAATAGATTCCGTACATGACTTTTGATAGAAGTGATGACAATAACAAATCATGAATACAAGTCATAGCCTCATAGCTATTTCAGTGATTACTGTTCTCCCACATGCACACATTTGCATATCTCTTTTTTGGTAGTTTCTCATGTTATTCTAATTATTGTTATTTTATTATGAAACAAAAGAAGTGTACATTACTCTTTTCCAATATCAAATACTCCCGCTATTTCATGAGATAGTTTGATTCGGCATAAAATTTAAGCAAAAATAAGAAATTTTTTTGAAACTTGTGGTTTTAAAAGTGTGTGGGACCATAATATTTATGTGATTATAAAAATTTCTCATTAATGATAAATGGGTAAAAAGAAAGAATTTAAAGAACATTGAAATTCCCGTATTTAATTGGTTCAATTCTGTTTTTAAACTTCCTAATTGATCAGAGTATTTGGGTCTTCAAAGATGGGTGTTCATTTGGGTTCGAAGAAGTTGATTTTTGTTTGGTATTGCTGGGATTTTAAGCTGATTCTGTTGCTGCTGTTGCCAACTCTTCATTCAGTTTGATTAAGCTGTTGTGTGAAAGACATGTTTCCAGTTTGAAGTCAATAAGAAATCATATTATTTTCCACATCTCCTTTAAGCAGTTCAGTTCTGATTCTATTTTTCACCTTGTCCATTTTATCATATTCTAAGTTTACCGTGTAGTGCTTGTTGTGAATTGGAGTCGTTTTGTGATATATGATCATAAACTCATGTTGAGAGTGGTTAATTTGCATATTAGTCTTGTTTAAGGTTTTTGCACCGTCAGTTCAGTGTTTATTATCTTTTGAAATGACGATTTAAATGTTATGAAATAATAAAAGAACAAGAGCAATATTGCAGAGAAAGAGAGAGAGAATTCTTATTGAATTTTGGGATAATTTACAATGGGGTAAGACCCCTCTATTTATAGGAGAAATTACGACTTAGTCACAAAGTAAAACTCTCCACAAGATAGACATTCACTCCAAGTAGAATTCTATTCTTAACACTCCCCCTTGAATGTCTACTCAATAAGTAATGTGCCTCATTAAAACCTTAACTAAAATAAAACCCAATGGAAAAAAAATCTAGAAAAGGAAAAAGAGTACACATATCTAATAATACGCCTTTTGGTTGCCTCGTTAAAAACCTCGCAAGGAAAACCCAGTGGGACAAAACCTTCTAAGGGAAAAAGAGTGCAACGCGCATTAACTCCCCCTGATGAGAGCATCAATTCACATCATTAAGCATTCGCATCTCGATCTTGTACACTAGCTTCTTGAAGGTTGACGTCGGTAGAGATTTTGTGAACAAATCAGCCATATTATCACTTGAACGAATCTGTTGCACATTAATATCACCATTCTTTTGAAGATCATGTGTGAAAAGTAACTTTGGTGAAATGTGCTTTGTCCTATCTCCTTTTATGAATCCTCCCTTTAGTTGAGCTATGCATTTATCTCGAATAAGATGTACTATATACCTCAACCACACACACTCTCGACTTGCTTCATGAATAGCAATTATCTCAGCATGATTAGATGAAGTAGCCACAATTGATTGCTTAGTCGATCGCCACGATATGGCAGTGCCTCCACAGGTAAACACATAACCTGTTTGAGATCGAGCCTTGTGTGGGTCGGATAAATACCCAGCATCAGCATAACCAATAAGATCGGGACTGCAATTATTGCCATAAAATAAGCGAATATCGGTAGTCCCTTTTAGATACCGCAATATGTGTTTGATCCTATTCCAATGTCTCCTTGTGAGAGCAGAGCTATATCTTGCTAAGACATTAACTGAAAAAGTTATGTCGGGCCTTGTAGTATTGGCAAGATACATTAGTGCACCAATTGCACTAAGATATGGTACTTCGGGACCAAGTAGCTCTTCATTCTCTTCTTGAGGTCGGAATGGATCTTTATTCACATCAAGTGATCGAACAACCATCGGAGTACTTAATGGATGTGCTCCATCCATGTAAAACCATTTCAGTATCTTTTCTATGTAGGTAAATTGATGAACAAAAATTCCGTTTGCCAAATGTTCAATTTGCAAACCAAGACATAATTTTGTCTTTCCGAGATCTTTCATCTCGAACTCCTTCTTTAAATAATCAATTGCCTTTTGGAGTTCTATAGGAGTTCCAATAAGGTTTATGTCATCAACATATACGGCAAGTACAACAAATTACGATGTTGTTTTCTTTATGAAAACACATGGGCAAATGGCATCATTTATATAGCCTTCCTTTAATAAATACTCACTAAGACGATTATACCACATTCGTCCTGATTGCTTTCGACCATACAAAGATCTTTGCAATTTGATTGAAAATATTTCTCGGGATTTTGAATTATTAGGCATTTTGAAGCCCTCGGGAATTTTCATGTATATCTCATTATCAAGTGAGCCGTAAAGGTAGGCGGTAACCACATCCATTAAATGCATGTCAAGTTTTTCATGGACAACAAAACTAATGAGATAACGGAATGTGATAGCATCCATAACGGGTGAATATGTCTCTTCATAATCAACACCAGGCCTTTGTGAAAATCCTTGTGCAACAAGGCGTGCCTTATATCTTTGCACCTCATTTTTCTCATTTCTCTTGCGTACAAAGACCCATTTATAGCCAACAGGCTTAACACCATTAGGTGTTTGGACTACAGGCCCAAAAACTTCACGTTTTGCAAGTGAATTCAACTCTGATTGGATTGCTTCTTGCCATTTTGCCCAATCAAGTCTTTGTCGACATTCTCCAACAGATTGAGGTTCAAGATCCTCATTTTCTTGCATAATGCTGGATGCAACATTATATGCAAAGACATAATCCACCACTATATCCAATCGATTCAAATTTGTCTCAATATCGATTGGATTTATTGATAGTTCCTTATTTTCTTGAGTCTCGGGCTCAGTGGATTCCTCATGAATCTCGGAATTTATTAAGTCGTGGATTTCTTCATGAGATTCTTTCATAGTGTCATTTTGATCATTTATTTTCCTTTTTCTAGGATTTCGATCTTTGGAACCTAATGGTCTACCACGTTTCATGCGTGCTTTTGACTCATTAGCTATGATACTAGAAGATGACATCAATACGAATTGGAACATTCTCCGCAGAGATATGTGATTTTGTTATCCTTTTCATATCCGTAAATGCATCGGGCATTTGATTTGCTATTCTCTGCAAATGAATAATCTTTTGTACCTCTTTTTCACAAATAGAGGCACGTGGATCAAGATGAAATAATGATGGATTTTTCCACAAAATTTTCCGTTTGGTTTCACCAACTTCTCCCCCTAATTTTGGGAAAAGTGTCTCATCGAATCGACAGTCTGCAAATCGTGCAGTAAACAAATCTCCCGTTAATGGCTCGAGGTAGCGAATAATGGAGGGCGATTCAAACCCAACATATATTCCTAACCTTCTTTGCGGACCCATTTTGGTGCGATATGGCGGTGCTACAGGGCACATATACTGCGCATCCAAAAATTCTTAAATGGGATATATTAGGTTCATGACCCAAAACTAATTGCAACGGGGAATATTTATGATAATTTGTCGGTCTGAAACTAACTAGCATTGCTGCATGCAAAATGGCGTGACCCCAAACAGAAGTGGGCAGCCTCGTTTTCATGAGTAACGATCTTGCTATCAATTGTAGACGTTTAATTAAAGACTCTGCAAGACCATTTTGAGTGTGAACATGAGCTACGGGATGTTCCACTTTTATCCCAATTGATAAGCAATAATCATTAAATGCTTGGGATGAAAACTCAACAGCATTATCAAGTCTAATAGACTTAAGTGAATTATCAGGAAATTGTGCCCGTAATCGAATTATTTGTGCCATTAATTTTGCAAACGCGAGGTTGCGAGATGACAATAGGCACACATGAGACCATATAGAGGATGCGTCTATCAAGACCATAAAATATCAGAACGACCCACTAGGTGGGTGAATAGGTCCACAAATGTCCCCTTGTATACGTTCCAAAAATGTAGGGGACTCAATTCCAACCTTTGTTGGTGATGGTCTAATAATTAACGTGCCTTGATAACAAGAAGTGCAAGAAAATTCATCATTTAAAAGAATCTTTAAATTCTTTAATGGATGCCCATTTGAGTTTTCTATGATTCGTCTCATCATAATTGATCCACGGTGTCCCAATCGATCATGCCAAAGTACATAAGTATTGGAATCGGTAACCTTTTGGTTTACAATAGAATGTGCCTCAATTGCACTAATTCTTGTCCAATACGGGCCACAAGACAAAGATGGGAACTTCTCAATAGCCCTTTTCTGGCCAGAGGCATTTTTGGTAATGATGAGATATTCAAGATTATTCTCATCTATTGTCTCAATATGATATCCATTTATGCGGATATCTTTAAAACTCAACAAGTTCCTCTTGGACTTGGAGGAGAACATTGCATTCTCTATGATAAGTATTGTTCCCTTAGGCGGAGTTATAGTAGCTCTTCCAGAGCCTTCAATTAATTTACTACTACCAGAAATTGTAGTAACATCTGCCTTACACATACTTAAATGCGAGAAATATTTCTTCTCTTTGAGTATTGTATGTGTTGTACATGAATCAACTAAACAAATATTTTCGCAATTGAAATTTGATTCAAGTTTGCTTTGAGGGATATCCATATTTGCTTCCCATAGTTAGACATACAAAAGAAATATACGAATAAATATTAGTATTTATAGACCAAAAGCTATTTGAAGAAGAAGAAAAAATAATGTGAAAGCATTTATTTTGGATTCCACACAAATCTTTATCTCGTCGCGTAAAAGTTAATCCACCTATTAGAATAACATTTATATGATGTCAAATACACTTCCTAAAAATATTGCAATTACAACACAATACAACAACTTACACATCATATGACACATGGACGTGTAATACAATAATGCATTTTATAAGAATAACAGTTAATAAATATTATACATACTCATAGTTGTTTGTAAAATATAACAAATTTTTCTATACCATGAATGATATATATTCTGCATGCAGTCACAATTATTTAAGCAATATTGTTGTAGTATAAACAACAACAAAAAATTGTTAAACAAACTTTACTATTACTGTTTATCATCAGTTATAAGTGTTTAAAAATACATAGTCAGTCTGTAATATTATAACCTACAAAATATGAGTTTACAAATTAAATTCATAACTAAAATTATACTACCGCATGTAAATGTTAAGAGTAATAATACAAAGCACAACTGATAATACTAATGATGCTGGATTTTTGTCTTCTTAATATAAGTAGAAACATGCGTGAAAAACTAATATATTTTTTTTATATAAAATAAATAACTAATGACTACTACTCATGTAAAGAACTATCATTACATGATGTTTATTCGCTAACTAATACAAAAAAGCAAAATAAAAATAAAGTCAAACTACTCAATCATCTTTAACCACGGATCCACCACCGATCAAGTGGTCTATTTTTCCATCAGGGCGCTCAAATAACTCTGCCACATCCAAGTGGGTGATGTCAAAATCATTGTCAGAGACAAAATTGGCTTCAGGGCTTTTATTCTTTAGAGATGCTTGATAAAGATCAACCAAATGTCTTGGTACACAACAAATTTTTGCCCAATGCCCTTTTCCACCACAAAATAAGTGGATCTTTGACTGTGAGATATTTAATTTTCAACCCTTCATCAAGGTGATGGCGCAAGAAAATCAAGGCCTTAGCACAGTCTTGGGTGGATGCTTTATTTCTGTCTTTAATGGCGTCTCCAAGACCCATTGCATCTAAGTGGATTTCAGCAACCAACACCCATGGCATATAGTTCTTGCCCGAAATCTCAAGGGCAACAAAATTTCTTTTCATAATGTCAGTCATAATTAAAAAAGAGGAGAAAAATTACCTTAATCTTCTGAAAGAGCTTCTTGAGACGGTAGAGTCTCGTGCTGATAACGTGTTATGAAATAATAAAAGAACAAGAGCAATATTGCAGAGAAAGAGAGAGAGAGAGAATAATTTTTGAATTTTGGGATAATTTACAATGGGGTAAGACCCCTTTATTTATAGGAAAAATTATGACTTAGTCACAAAGTAAAACTCTCCACAAGATAGACATTCACTCCAAGTAGAATTCTATTCTTAACATTAAATATTTTAATGGTTTTGAGTTTTGGTTTGTAGTCGTGAAGGATGTGTTTAAAAATATATTATTGCGGCGTGCAATCGGATCCTACTGTATCATCAGACTTGATATCATAATCCTCTCTTATTCCAACATATCAATCTTCTCTTATTCCACATATTGTGGCGTGTAACCTGATCCCACCATATCAATATCAATCCCTCCTTATTCCACCTTTTGCGGTGTGCAACTTGAATAAACACAACTCAATAAATGTAACTAATTCAACAACTTCAATCACACGAATCTCTATGATTAACGAATATGAAAGCAGAACCATAAGGGAAATCTCTTACCAAATCAAGAATTGCTAAAATTAATACTAGCAGCAAGACAAGTCAAATAAATGACAACTACAGGGTACAAGTATGTTAATTATATAAATTACATTATGGAATCGTGGGAGAAACTAAAATTTTAATATGAGAATAATGAATGACAAGTAGCAAATTAAGGCATATAAAGCAATTAAACCACATAACAATTAAGACATAGAATAAAATAATTAATCAAATACGAAAAAACATGAAAACAAGTATTTTGACGACATATATACACTCATCACCTTGTATATACGTTGCTACATATACAATTCATATAGCACATAGCTCAAGGATTCTTAATTCCCTCAAATTAAAGTTAGATCCAACAGTTACCTCACTCTGCAAGCAACTCAAAGTTCAACCACAGCCTTGCATTTTGAACAAGCCTCCAAACCAATCAAAACTAGCAAATTGTTAACCAAACGATTCAAAATAAAGCCTTAGAAACTACCCACAGATGCAAGAGGTAAATTTGGATCATTATTGAAAAAGTCAACCGCTGACCCGCTTGATCAAAATTAAAATTTGGATCAAAACCTAAATTCCCATTCACCCCCGAGCATGGTTACATTATTTGTTTCGAAATTCGACCTCAACTTGAGGTCTAAATTTCTAATTTTACCCAAACAGTTATCTCTGTCATGAAAATCCTAGATTTGATGTTGAAAATGTATGAAAAGTAATAGGTAATCGAAATAATAGGTTGAATATTCATACCAATGAATTTAGGAAGAAACTCTCTTAGAAAAATCACCTCTAGGGTGTTTAGGGTCGAGAGTTTGAAAGAAATTAGGTAATTCTCATTTTTCTTAGCTTTTGTCCAGGCACAGATGTCGTAAACGCCATCTAGGATTCGCAATTGCGACCCACACAAATGCGAAAAGGTCCACGCAAATGCGAAGAATTCACATCTCTGCTGCCATCACATATGCAATCTAGGACTTACCACAAATGCGACCAATGTGATCGCAAATGCGAATCAGCTCACCAGCACCCCATTGCAAATGCGTACTGTTTGTTCGGAAATACGAACTTGACACTATCGCAAATGTGACAGCAAACTCGCAAATGCAAGAACCCCAATCCCTAACCCATGCTCGCAAATGCGATGAGGTGATCGCAAAAGCAAGGCTCTCATTTTGTGAGCCAGACCTCGCAAATACGATATCTGCAACCCAGCACCAGAAACAAAATTGCATCTGCCATTCGTCTAAGTCCAAAATCACTCTATAGCATATTCAAAACTAACCGAGCCCCTCGGGATCCAAACCAAGCATGCACACAAGTATTATAAATCATACGAACTAGCTCGCAAGATCAAAATATCAGAATAGCACCTAGAACTATGAATCATGAATAAAAACAAATAAAATTTTTAATGAAACTTAAGAACTTTTGATTGTACAATCGGAAATCTGAATAACTCCACATCAACTTCGTTTTACACCAAATTTTGCAGACAAGTCATAAAAAGTCAAAGTACGGTCAGACTTAGAAATTTATTAAATCTTAAACTTCTAATTTTTAACAACTTGTTAAATCAAGCTAGGGACTTCCGAATTCGATTTCGGGCATACATCTGAGTCCCAAATTATTATACGGACCCACCCGAACCATCAAAATATTGATTCGGGTCCGTTTATATAAAACTTTGACCTTAGTCAACTCAAATAAGTTTTCAAGGCACGATTTTATATTTTTTATATATATTTTTTCACATAATTTTTTGAAAAAAAGATACGGACTGTGCACGCAAATTGATGAAGGTTAAACGGAGCTATTCAAGGTTCCAAAATATAAAAATGAAGCGTAAAACTATAAATGACCTATCATGTCATTATATGGCCTTTTTTATATGTTCCAATGGTTGTATATGTGAAATCATAGTTTAATAATCTAGGGTGGTTAGTGGCTGACCCATTTATGAGATATGTAAATGAATGAATTTGGAAAGTTATTCTTTAGGCTGACATTGATGAGCTGTATATAATTTATTGTAATGAGTTGGCTAAAGATATGTGGTACTTAACATTTGATAAATATGTATGTAAAATTAACAGAAAAGGAGAAATTCGATTTTTGAAATAGAACTGATGTGTTAACTAGTGTAAAGATCTTAAGGTTGAAAATTTTAATTGATGTGTATTTTTGTCATACAATTAATACACTATGTGTTGATTTGGACCTCGATAATATGTTGAGTAGTGATATATATTTTATCTAGTGTTAGAAGAAGGCTAAGAGCTACTGGACCTCGAGGAAGACCAAGAGCTGCTGGATTTGGTATCTTGTTTAGTGGTTCAAGAATAATGATATAAAGGGTAAGTAATTTAGATTTGAAGTTTTATTCAAATATTAGTAATTTGAGTGCTAATTTGACTTTCTATGTGGCGTGGATCAAGAGATATGGTACTTTTTGCTCCTATAAAAATAGAGGATGTTTGACAGACCAATATTGATCTTAGATATAATGCACCTGGACTAGGTGGCAAGGAAGAAATGCTATAGCACAAGGAAAACTAGTTGAGGAGAAGACAAACTCAAGCAAGACTTAGCTAACCTTAAATCCATTCCTCATCTCAACTAAGACAATCTCCATATCCCAACTTGTGCCAATCTCAGCGAAATATCGACCTATCTCAACTATAATGATCTACTGAATATTTATTTTTGTTATATCTTAAGCATGTTAGTTGTAGAACTTAATTTGTCGGTTAACTATGGATGTTTAATTATGGCTTTAATTTTGGCATAATTTTTGAACCCTCTATGCTACTAGATAACTTTCAGTTGCTAATTTTGTCAACCAAGAAGTTTGATCGACCTTGATTATTTATATATGTCTGCTTGTTTATGTCAAACATTACTTTTCATTCCACAAAAATTTATCATACATTTTGTCATTATCACTGTATATATGATTATGAAGACAATTACAATTATTAGTTCTAACTAGACTAAGAAAGAAATTACAATAATTAATGTTCATACAACAACTAGAGTTATAACAATCTTCACCCACTTCCTACAATGTAATCTCTCTCTCTCTCTCCCTCCCTCATTCTGCCTTTAAAAATTACAAGAATTATTTCGATCATAATTTGAGCGCCTATAAAATATTCTTCCTAGATTTGTTGGTTTCTTAATCTAGGACTTTACATCATTATTACGGTCTGGAAAAAGAAGAAAAAATTAAATAGAGCTTCAGCTTAAAAAAAATGGAGGAAAGGAGCTTCAAATTCTATATAATGGAGGGATAATCTGTTTTACAAGGAATGTATAAGAACCCATCTAAATACATCCTATATTTGACTATTGGGAAGGGGGCTCTCACGCTCTTGTGCGTCGTGTTCCTTACGCAGTAAGCTGATTTGGACCAATTGATACCGCATAGGTATGGTCAACGGTCAAATGTGTTTATTAGTTAAGGGAATCATTTGTTCAAGAGTTAAAATGAGAAAGTTTAAATGTCATGTATCGGCTTTCAAATGCCCTACAAGTCTAAGTGGTCACGAAGTCATTCCGCCTACAAATAATTAGGAATGGCAGACGGTGCGGGTGCGGAGCGGGTTATGTCTGAACCCGCGCAATTGAACCCGGCCCGTCCCACCCCGCATAGGATTTAAACCCGCATTCACACGTCCTGCACTCCACCCGCGTACACCCGCCCCGCCCCAATTTTTTAATAAAAATTATTTTATTAACATTGAATAACACTTAGAATTGTTCTCCTGGATCTCGTTTTGTTCTTGTTTAATAAAATATTTTAGGTATATAAAAAGCGGAAAAGGGCCAAATATACCCTTTTACTTTTAAATATGGTTTACTTGTACCCTTCGTTATACTATTGGGTTATTCATACCCCTACCGTTATACTATTGGGTTATGTATACCCCTACTATCTGTATAGATAACCCAATAGTATAATGGTAGGGATATGGATGACCCAATAGTATAACGAAGGGTACAAGTAAATCATATTTGAAAGTAAAGGGATATATTTTGCCCTTTTTCGTATTTTCAATTGTAGAAATATGCCTTTTTTTGGAACAAAGTATTAAGAAAAATATGTCATCTAAATTAAAACAGAGGAAATAATATTTACTTTGTATTATATTAAAAGGAAATAATATTGGTTACATATATACTGTTTGCGATGAAACAATGTTAAATGACATGTTGGGTTGCTAGGAAGGTGCCTCCGGCACTTATTCTGCCAGTTAGTGCTAGAATATTGGTGATTTGTCTCCCTAGGAATCACAAGAGGAGCACGAGAATTAAACAACATTCACATATGCTTAACAGGAATAAGTATCCCACAAAGAAAACTTTCGATATTCCCTATTCTTTAATTCTGAATCTAAAGAGAATCTGATAGCGTCATATGTTAGTAAAAAAGAATCTGAGATGAAATCCAAAAAACTTAGTTAGCAGGGTTCACATAATTAATCACCAAATACACTTAGTAACTGAGATGGAATCAAAAGATATTGGCCGTACGAGAGCTTTCACGAGGGTGCTACGTAAAATCCTATCTTTTAGTATTACCCACTAGTTTAAGACTTGGTCTGAGAAGTAGATTACCAAAAGATATCACCAGGCCTTTTTTGCATGCAGTGACCGAGTGACGTACAAAGAATTTTGTGTATATGACATCTATTTTTGTCAGACTCTTTTTTTACTAACATATGACGCTATCAGATTCTCTTTAGATTCAGAATTAAAGAAGAGGGGATATCGAAAGTTTTGTTTGTGGGATACTTATTTCTGTTAAGCATATGTGAATGTTGTTTAATTCTCATGCTCCTCTTGTGATTCCTAGGGAGACAAATCACCAATATTATAGCACTAACTGGCAGAATAAGTGCCAGAGGCACCTTCCTAGCTACCCAACATGCCATTTAACACTGTTTCATCGCAAATAGTATATATGTAACCAATATTATTTCCTTTTAATATAATACAAAGTAAATATTGCTTCCTCTGTTTTAATTTAGATGACATATTTTTCTTAATACTTTGTTAAAAAGAAAAAGACACATTTCTACGATTGAAAATACGGAAAAGGGCCAAATATATCCCTCTACTTTCAAATATGGTTTACTTGTACCCTTGGTTATACTATTGGGTCATCCATACCCCTACCGTTATAGTATTAGGTTATCTATACAGATAGTAGGGGTATAGATAACCCAATAGTATAACGGTAGGGGTATGAGTGACCCAATAGTATAATGAAGGGTACAAGTAAACCATATTTGAAAATAGAGGGGTATATTTAGCTCTTTTTGTCTTTTAATAAAATGTTGACATAAAATTGAAAACTTATCTGTAATTGACTTTCGTTTAAAAATTAAATTAAAATATTTAGTGGCGTTGAAGGCTTTGTGTGCATCTATTAATAACCTAAAATTTATGCTATTTTAAAATAGTTTTGTTGAGGAACCACAGAGAAAGAAAATTATAGATTGATCTCATATATACAACTTGTGCGGTTAAATCAAGTTTCGATATCATACAGATTCTGTTAGTACAAAAAATTAAATCCCCACACACGACCGTCCTGCCCCGCGTTATTTTTTAACTGAAAAATTGAATATGTCCCGCTCCGCCCCGCAACCGCAAACTCTCAAATCTGCACCGCCTCGTGAACGTTGAAACCCGCCCCGCTCCGCGCCCGCACTACCCCATTGCCGTCCCTACAAATAATACAACCGGTTTTGACTAGATACATGGGTGTAAAAAAAGGATACAACCTGTATCGACTTTATTCTTATTTATTATATTCAAACGTGCACCGAATACAACTAAGGCGAATAAAGAAATACTGAAAATAAAATTCTTTGGCAGATCAAATTCAAGACCTCCTCTTACTAAGAGGATGCTCTAACCAACAGAGAGCTTGTTGCTCTCGTATTTCAATTCAAAACAATTAAAATATATTTTATGAATTTTCTATAAAATTTAAATACGGTTACGAATGGTAAATACCGTGTATATGTTTGACATGTCACATGCTTTTACAATTTAAAAAGTACTTTTGAGCAGCAATCAGCATTTGGTCAAGCTTTTAAAAAGTAGAAAAGGCCTAAAAATGACACTCAACTTTTAAAAATGGTTTATCCATGCCATCCGCTAAAAAAATAGTCATTTCATGCCACTGCCGTTAAAGAAATGACCCGTCCATGCTATTATTGACTAACGACAGTGGCATGGATGTGCCAAATAAAAATTGAGCTGTTAGTCAATAATGTCATGGTTGTGCCATTTCTTTTACGATAGTGGCATGGAAATAACATTTTTTAGGGGTTTTACCTAGCTGTATTATTATAGAAACCTATTTACCACATTTATTTAGGTTCCTTATTAATTACCTTGTATATCTATATTTACTAATTATATACAAAATTATAAAAAAGAAGAAATTCAAGATCCCTTAAATCTTGTCTATCAGTTACATAACACTCAACCTCTGTTTCCAATAATTTCTCCTACATTTGAGGTACGTTCCTTTTTCAAAGGATTAAAAAAATATCTTTTTTCTTTC
This sequence comes from Nicotiana noctiflora, assembly GCA_032618575.1. NCBI lineage: Eukaryota > Viridiplantae > Streptophyta > Magnoliopsida > Solanales > Solanaceae > Nicotiana > Nicotiana noctiflora. Next base: position 31,267 of record JASVEL010008389.1, on the reverse strand, counting down.
TTAACAACTACCCAAAATTATTCTTACCTATAGTAAGAAATCTTGCTTACCCAATCTCACCCAAAATCTCTATTTCTTCTTGATACAATATGATAAAATTTAATATATTGCTCTAGAATCATGTTGTGAGTACGTTTTGAATCTTGCTTTCTTTCTTTCTAAAATCGTTATTGTATGTGACTTATATATGATACATCAACCCAAAATAATACTCACTAATACAATTATAATATGATTATATTAAATTTTAGTTGTGATCGAAACTTGAAGAAGATGAAGATCATAATTGTGTCACAATTTTTCAGAGTGTATCACGATTGTATTATAATTGAATATGTATCATAATTGTTGCAGGAATTGTATTACAAATGTATGATAATCGTATAATCATTGTATATTGTCACGAGTAGTTGTGCGTTCGTGACGAATTTTATAGATTGTATCACAAGTATGATATAGTAATTTATTACTATTATATCAGGTATTATTTTGGGAATTAATATACCGGATACAAGTTAGATATAATTGTGAAACAAGTATGATACATTTATTTTAAGCATTGACGTATCCTATAGAATTCAAATACGATTATGATATAGTTATCATATAATTTTAGAATATTTTTTTAAAAATATAAAGTTGTTGGTAATGGTAGAAAGAGAGAAGATAGAGATGCGGGGCGTATATTAAGGGATTTTGATGTAAAGAAAAATAAGAGAAGAGGAGAGGAAAAATAAAAGAGGAAAAGTGTGACGACCCAAAGGGTCATCACTTGTTTTACTAATCATTTCGAGCTTTTGAGGTCTTGAAAACCTCATTTATAGTTGCCTCGATTTGCGTGCACAGTCCGGGCACAAAGCTGGAAAATATTTATGTTGAAATATGTGAAATATGTGAAAAAGTTGAAGAATTTTGATATTAATATTGATATGGTTGACTTTGGTCAACAATTTTGGTAAACGGACCCGGATCCGTGATTTGACTATTTCAGAAAATCCGTAGAAAAATATGGAACTTGGGCATATGTCCGGAATTGAAATCCGAGGTCTAGAACCCCGATAAAAGAATTTTTCTGTTAAATTGTTTTCCGAAAATGTTTAAGGAAAATGAAACTGAATTTTTATTAAAAAGTACTGGTATCGGGCTCGTATTTGGGTTCCGACGCCCGGTACAAGTCATATATATTGGTTAAGCGCTTCCTGTAAAGTTTGGTTGAAAACGGATGTCGTTTGACGTGTTTTGGCTTCAAATTGGAAAGTTTGGGAATTATGAAAATTTGAAAGGATTCTTGAGTTTTAAGGCTCAATTCATTGATTTTGATGTTATTTTAGCGATTTGATCGCGCGAGCAAGTTCGTATGATATTTTTGAGTTAGTGTATGTATTTGGTTTGGAGCCCCGAGGGCTCGGGAGTGTTTCAGAGGTGGTTCGGGGTATTTTTGGACTTGGAAATGCAGCAGAATTTCTGCAGTTTTTGCACAGAGATTTTCTTCTTTGCGATCGCATAGGTGTAGCTGCGATCGCGTAGAGCAAAGTTTAGGAGTCCTGAAAATCCTTCTATGCGATCGCATTATTGTCCCTGCGATCGCATAGCTTGCCATTTTTCCTTTACGCGATCGCATACCATGTAATGCGATCACATTGTATAAAAAGCCAGCCCCTTATTTCTCCTCTATGCGATCGCACCGAGTGTCCTGCGATCGCATAAGGTAGCCTGCCCATTCTATGCGATCGCAACTTCTTCAATGCGATCGCAGAGTACAAATGACCTTACTCAATGCGATCGCATCAGTAGCTCCGCGATCGCATAGAACAAATTTTCGCCCAGTGAATTAATACCCAAAACAGAACACTTACGGGATTTTATCCCATTTTCACAAAAACCTCTCTTCTCCACAGCTTCTTGGGCGATTCTTGAGCAACCCTTCTTCATACTTCTTGGGTAAGTGATTCTTAACTCGTTTTCTTCATTTTCCATCAATATTATTTGAATTCCTAAGCCTAAATAGGTGTAAATGGGTAGAAAAATTGAGAATTTAGTATAATAAGGGTTTTCAATGAATTTGCGATCTAGACTTCGTTTTGGAGTCGAATTTAAGAACAAATTGTATATTTGAACTCATGGAAGATTGGGTGAACTTATTTTGGTCCTAACCCCGAGTTCCGACCATGTGGGCCCGGGGTTGAAATTCACTATTCCGGGCAGAATGTTGTAAAAGTTGTAATTGGTCTTGGGAATTAGTTTGTTGAGTAGTATTGATGATATTAAATCAATTGTGTATAGATACGATTGGATTGGAGTCAAATTCGAAAGGAAAAGGCATTGCTACGGATTAAATCATTCGTAAACTTTCGAGGTAAGTGTTTGTTCTATCCTAGTTAGTAGGAATATGAATTTAGTTATGAATAAATTGTTGAATAAGAGTTATTGGTATTATACCGGTAATGAAGGTAAATTGTTGAAATTATTATGAATTATTGGTTTAAAACCGGTAATTATAAATATTGTTGATATAGAGATTATTGGCTAAATGCCGGTAACATATATATTTTATATTTGGGATCGTGTGGTACGCCGACCACAAAGTGACTTGAAATCTTGGCATTGGCCATAGTTGCCGGTAGCCGATTGATATATTTGGGAGCGGGTGGTACGCCTACCACAAGATATGATTATTGATATATTTGGGAGCGGGTGGTACGCCTACCACAAGATATAACTATTGATATATTTGGGAGCGGGTGGTACGCCTACCACGAGATATAATTATTGATAATTGGGAGCGGGTGGTACGCCTACCACAAGAGATAATTACTTGTGATAGTTGGGAGCGGGTGGTACGCCTACCACGAGATATGAAATGAAAAAGGAAATTGAGACATGAAAGTAAGATTATTTTGGATATCTTGAGTTATTGAATATTATTTCAGAGCAGAGTATTTCTTTATAAATGTATTGTATATATATATCTATATTGCAACTGTACAGGTTTAGGTGGGTGACTGGCCTTAGCCTTGTCACTAGTTCGTTGGGATAGGCCAGGCACTTACCAGCACATGGGGTCGGTTGTGCTGATATTACACTCTGCGCTCTTTTTGCGCAGATACAGGTTACGGACAGCAGCGGCGACAGTAGAGATTTGTGGATTTTCCGACTACTGAGACTACGAGGTAGCCTTGCAGGCGTCCGCAGGACCCGTTGTCTCTCCTATCTATGCTTTTCATTCTGTTATCTCATGTAATCGAGATAAACAGCTTGTACTTTCTTTCAAACAATTATGTGTATTATTCTTAGAAGTTCGTGAGTATTGTGACACCGGTCTTGGGTAGTGTATCAGATTTGGATTTTTCTTTATCATATCTGACTAAGTCTTCCGCTAATTTTGATTGTTCCGCTGTAATTTTTATGTTGTTAATAAGAAATTGGTTATTAATGGAGATGTAATTAATATTTGGCTTGCCTAGCTTCTATTTAGTAGGCGCCATCGTGACCCCGATGGTGGGAAATCCGGGTCGTGACAAGTTGGTATCAGAGCACTAGGTTGCATAGGTCTCACAACTCACGAACAACCTTAGTAGAGTATGAAGGATCGGTACGGAGACGTCTGTATTTATCCTCCAGAGGCTACAGAGTTAGAAAAAATATTCTCTTTATTCTTTCCAGTCGTGCGACTTGATCTTTTGAATGTTAATTGAACTTCTACTCTGTTCTTCCGCAGATGGTAAGGACACGTGCATCCTCATCTACTGACCAGCAGCCCGAGGTCCCAGCAGCGGCAGCTCCCACTAGGGGCAGAGGCCGAGGTCGAGGTCGTCCTAGAGGACAAGGTAGGGGCAGAGCTCAGCCCCGAGCAGCAGCACGAGTGGCAGAACCTCAGGTTCTTATAGAGGAGGAAATTCCAGCCCCAGCAGCTCCAGTAGGCCCAGCTCAGGTCCCGGGAGGAGCTTTATTTTCACCGGATCTTCAGGATGCTTTGGTCCGGATAGCAGGTTTTATGGATCATGTCACCAGAGCAGGTTTATTACCGGTAGCACCAGCCACTTCTCAGGCTAGAGGAGGTAATCAGACTCCTGCTACGCGCACTCCGGAGCCAGTGATTCCCCAAGCTCAGGATCCTGTGATTCAGCCAGTTGAGGCAGTTCGGCCTATTATTGCGACTCCGTCTAATGATGGTGCAGCTATGTCTGCTGATGCGTTGTGGAGATTGGACAGGTTTACCAAGCTGTTCACTACCACATTCAGTGGTACTCCTTCAGAGGATCCACGGGATTTCCTATACAGCTGCCACGAAGTTCTCCGTACTATGGGTATTGTGGAGACTAATGGTGTGGATTTTGCTACTTTTCGGTTATCTGGTTCCGCCAAGACTTGGTGGAGAGATTATTGTCTAACCAGGCCAGCGGGATCGTCATCTTTGACTTGGGAGCAATTTGCAGAATTATTCTAGGAGAAGTTCCTTCCAGCAACTCAGCGGGAGGTTATGCGCAGACAATTTGAGCGTCTTCATCAGGGTTCTATGTCTGTCACGCAGTACGAGACTAGGTTCGTGGACATGGCTCGTCATGCTATTATTATACTTCCCACAGATCGGGAGAGGGTGAGGAGGTTTATTGATGGCTTGAATCAGCCAATTCGGCTACAGATGGCTATGGGGGCAGGAACTGAAATCACTTTTCAGGAGGCGGCTAATACAGCCCGCCGGATCGAGATGGCTCTGTCACGGGGAGCGAGACATGGATCGGATAAGAGATCTCATAATTCGGGTAGATTCAGTGGTACCTCGTCTGGAGATAGAGATTTTTATGATAGAGGCTATCCTCGTAGGCCTTATCAGTCAGCTCTTCAGGTTTCTCACGATGCTTCTGGTGATCGTAATTCTCGGCCACGCTACTCTGATCAGCAGCCTATCAGTGCACCACCACTTCGCCATTTTCAGCAGCCGAGGGCTTGTTTTACGTGCGGTGATCTTAGGCACATTGCAAGGTATTGCCCTCGAGCTTCTGACAGATCTCATCAGCAGGGTTCTCGTGCCATGATTCAGGCCCCAGTTCCCTCACAGCCTGCCCAGCCGGCTAGAGGCGGAGGTAGAGGACATAGAGGTGGAGGTAGAGGTCATAGAGGTGGAGCTCGGACCGATAGAGGTAGAGACCAGCCAGCAGCTGATCGTCCTAGAGATACTGCTCAGGGTGGTGGGGCGCAGCCCCGATGTTATGCACTTCCTGCCAGACCAGAGGCTGAGTCTTCTGATGTCGTCATTACGGGTATTATTTTGGTTTGTGATAGAAAGGCATCATCATTATTTGACCCTGGGTCTACATATTCGTATGTGTCTTCCTATTTTGCACCATACTTGGTTCGGCCCAGTGATCCACTGAGTGTTCCTGTTCATGTGTCTACACCAGTAGGCGACTCTATTGTGGTTGATCGAGTTCATCGGTCATGTATTATAGTAATTGAGGGTCTCGAGACCCGTGTTGATTTATTACTCCTAAATATGGTGGACTTCGATATTATACTAGGCATGGATTGGCTATCTCCGTATCATGCTATTTTAGATTGCCATGCCAAGACTGTGACTTTAGCCCTGCCAAATTCGCCTCGTATAGAGTGGAAAGGAATTTCAGGTCATACTAGCCGTAATGTTATTTCTTATGTTAAAGCTCGGCGTATGGTTGGAAAGGGATGCTTGGCTTATTTGGCCTATGTCCGTGATTCTAGTGCTGAGGTTCCTTCTATTGACTCTGTGCCTGTGGTTCGCGAATTTCCTGAAGTATTTCCTTCAGACTTGCCAGGTATGCCGCCCGATAGGGACATTGATTTTTGCATTGATTTGGCTCCAGGCACTCGGCCCATTTCCATTCCCCCATACCGTATGGCTCCGCCAGAGTTAAAAGAATTGAAGGAACAGTTGCAGGATTTACTTGAAAAGGGTTTCATTAGACCCAGTGTTTCGCCGTGGGGTGCACCTGTATTATTTGTAAAGAAGAAAGATGGTTCGATGAGAATGTGCATTGACTATCGACGGTTAAACAAGGTGACTATCAAAAATAAATATCCACTTCCGCGAATTGATGATTTATTTGACCAGCTTCAGGGTGCCAAGGTATTTTCAAAGATAGATTTGAGATCCGGCTATCATCAGCTGAAGATTAGGGCATCTGATGTCCCTAAGACAGCGTTCCGCACTCGGTATGGACATTATGAATTTCTGGTCATGTCTTTTGGGTTGACAAATGCTCCAGCAGCTTTTATGGAATTAATGAATCGGGTGTTCCGGCCTTATTTAGACTTGTTTGTAATAGTCTTCATTGATGACATATTAATATATTCCCGCAGTCAGGAGGAACATGCGCAACATCTCAGAGTGGCCTTGCAGACTCTGAGAGATAGCCAGCTATATGCAAAATTTTCAAAGTGTGAATTTTGGCTAAGTTCGGTTGCATTCCTGGGTCATATTGTGACGGCAGCAGGTATTCAGGTTGATCCGAAGAAAATTGAGGCAGTCAAGAGCTGGCCTAGACCGACATCAGCCACATATATTCGGAGTTTCTTGGGGTTAGCGGGCTATTATCGCCGATTCGTAGAAGGATTTTCGTCTATTGCAACCCCACTGACCAGATTGACCCAGAAGGGTGTTCAATTTGAATGGTCCGATGAATGTGAGGCGAGTTTTCAAAAGCTCAAGACAGCCTTGACCACAGCACCGGTATTGGTTTTACCCACAGGTACGGGACCTTATATTGTTTATTGTGATGCTTCCCGTATTGGGCTTGGTGCGGTGTTAATGCAAGATGGAAAGGTTATTGCCTATGCTTCGAGGCAGTTGAAGATTCATGAGAAGAACTATCCAGTGCATGATCTAGAATTGGCGGCGATTATTCACGCATTGAAGATCCGGAGGCATTATTTGTATGGTGTAGCATGTGAAGTATACACCGATCATAAGAGTCTTCAGTATTTGTTTAAGCAGAAAGAGTTGAATATGAGGGAGAGAAGGTGGCTAGAGTTGCTAAAAGACTATGATGTTACTATTTTATATCACCCAGGTAAGGCCAGTGTGGTGGCCGATGCATTGAGTAGAAAGTCTGCCAGCATGGGTAGTCTTGCATATATTCCGGTCAGTCAGAGACCATTAGCTCTAGACGTCCAGGCATTAGCCAACCGGTTCGTGAGATTGGATATTTCTGAGCCTAGCAGAGTGTTAGCCTGCACGGTCGCTCATTCTTCTTTATTAGAGCGTATCCGTGAGAGGCAATTTGATGATCCTCATTTGCGTGAGTTGAGAGATACAGTACAGCGGGGAGGTGCCACACAGGTAAATCTAGATGATGATGGGATATTGAAATTGCGGGGTCGAGTTTGTGTGCCCAATGTCGAAGGGATTCGAGAGTTAATATTAGCAGAGGCCCACAGTTCGCGGTATTCTATTCACCCGGGCGCCGCGAAGATGTACCGGGACTTACGGCAGCACTATTGGTGGCGCAGAATGAAGAAAGATATCGTTGCGTATGTCGCTCGGTGTCTAAATTATCAGCAGGTGAAATATGAGCACCAGAGGCCTGGTGGTGTATTCCAGGAGGATTGAAATTCCCGAGTGGAAATGGGAGCGGATCACTATGGATTTCGTTACTGGACTTCCTTTGACTAGAAGGAAATTTGATGCTATTTGGGTCATTGTTGATAGGCTGACCAAATCAGCACACTTTATTCCAGTATCTGTCTCCTACTCGTCAGGAGAGGTTAGCGGAGGTTTACATTAGGGAGATTGTTCGTCTTCATGGAGTGCCAGTATCTATTATCTCTGATCGGGGTACGCAGTTTACCTCGCGGTTCTGGAGAGCGGTCCAGCAGGAGTTAGGCACCCAGGTTCAGTTGAGTACAGCATTTCATCCTCGGACGGATGGCCAGTCCGAGAGGACTATTCAGATTCTAGAGGACATGCTTCGAGCCTGTGTTATTGATTTCGGAGGCTCGTGGGACCGGTTTCTGCCATTAGCAGAGTTCGCCTACAATAACAGTTACCAATCTAGCATCCAGGATGGCTCCGTATGAGGCGTTGTATGGTAGGCGATGTCGATCACCGGTTGGATGGTTTGAACCGGGAGAGGCTCGGTTGTTGGGTACAGACTTAGTTCAGGAGGCCTTAGATAAGGTCAAGACTATTCAGGAGAGATTGCGTTCGGCTCAGTCTAGGCAAAAGACTTATGCGGATCGCAAGGTTCGAGATGTAGATTTCATGGTTGGTGAACGAGTATTGCTTCGGGTGTCGCCTATGAAGGGCGTGATGAGGTTCGGAAAGAAGGGCAAGCTCGGCCCTAGGTATATTGGTCCATTTGAGATTCTAGACGAGTGGGAGGGGTGGCTTACAGACTAGCTCTGTCGCCTAGCTTATCGGCCGTGCATCCAGTTTTTCATGTATCTATGCTTCGGAGATACCACGGCGATCCCACACGTGTGTTAGACTTCAGAGTCTTGTCCAATTGGACAATGATCTATCTTACGAGGAGGAGCGGTAGCCATTCTAGACCGGCGGGTTCGACGGTTGAGGTCGAAGAGTTATCCTTCGTGCGTGTTCGGTGGAGAGGTCGGCCTCCCTGAGGCATCGACACGGGAGTCCGAGTCGATATGCGGAGCCGCTACCCACATTTGTTTCACGACTCGGGTACTTCTTTCTTTTGTCCGTTCGAGGACGAACGGTTGTTTTAGAGGTGGAGATTGTGACGACCCAAGGGTCATCACTTGTTTATTAATCATTCCGAGCTTTTGAGGTCTTGAAAACCTCATTTATAGTTGCCTCGATTTGCGTGCACGGTCCGGGCACAAAGATGGAAAATATTTATGTTGAAATATGTGAAATATGTGAAAAAGTTGAAGAATTTTGATATTAATATTGATATGGTTGACTTTGGTCAACATTTTTGGTAAACGGACCCGGATCCGTGATTTGACTATTTCAGAAAATCCGTAGAAAAATATGGAACTTGGGCATATGTCCGGAATTGAAATCCGAGGTCTAGAACCCCAGTAAAAGAATTTTTCTGTTAAATTGTTTTCTGAAAATGTTTAAGGAAAATGAAACTGAATTTTTATTAAAAAGTACTGGTATCGGGCTCGTATTTTGGTTTCGACGCCCGGTACAAGTCATATATATTGGTTAAGCGCTTCCTGTAAAGTTTGGTTGAAAACGGACGTCGTTTGACGTGTTTTGGCTTTAAATTGGAAAGTTTGGAAATTATGAAAATTTGAAAGGATTCTTGAGTTTTAAGGCTCAATTCATTGATTTTGATGTTATTTTAGCGATTTGATCGCGCGAGCAAGTTCGTATGATGTTTTTGAGTTAGTGTACGTATTTGGTTTGGAGCCCCGAGGGCTCGGGAGTGTTTCGGAGGTGGTTCGGGGTGTTTTTGGACTTAGAAATGCAGCAGAAATTCTGCAATTTTTGCACAGAGATTTTCTTCTTTGCGATCGCATAGGTGTAGTTGCGATCGCGTAGAGCAAAGTTTAGGAGTCCCGAAAATCCTTCTATGCGATCGCATTATTGTTCCTGCGATCGCATAGCTTGCCATTTTTCCTTTACGCGATCGCATACCATGTAATGCGATCGCATTGTGTAAAAAGCCAGCCCCTTATTTCTCCTCTATGCGATCGCACAGTGTGTCCTGCGATCGCATAAGGTAGCCTGCCCATTCTATGCGATCGCAACTTCTTCAATGCGATCGCAGAGTACAAATGACCTTACTCAATGCGATCGCATCAGTAGCTCCGCGATCGCATAGAACAAATTTTCGCCCAGTGAATTAATACCCAAAACAGAACACTTACGGGATTTTATCCCATTTTCACAAAAACCTCTCTTCTCCACAGCTTCTTGGGCGATTCTTGAGCAACCCTTCATCATACTTCTTGGGTAAGTGATTCTTAACTCGTTTTCTTCATTTTCCATCAATATTATTTGAATTCCTAAGCCTAAATAGGTGTAAATAGGTAGAAAAATTGAGAATTTAGTATAGTAAGGGTTTTCAAAGAATTTACGATCTAGACCTCGTTTTGGAGTTAAACTTAAGAACAAATTGTATATTTGAACTCATGGAAGATTGGGTGAACTTATTTTGGTTCGAAACTTGAGTTTCGATTATGTGGGCTTGGGTTCGATTTTTACTATTCCGGGCAGAATGTTGTAAAAATCATATTTAGCCAATATGAACTAGTTTGTTAAGTAGAATTGATGATATTAAATCAATTGTGTATAGATACGATTGGATTGGAGTCAAATTCGAAAGGAAAGGGCATTGCTACGGATTGAATCGTTCGTAAACTTTCGAGGTAAGTGTTTGTTCTATCCTAGTTAGTAGGAATATGAATTTAGTTATGAATAAATTGTTGAATAAGAGTTATTGGTATTATACTGGTAATGAAGGTAAATTGTTGAAATTATTATGAATTATTGGTTTAAAACCGGTAATTATAAATATTGTTGATATAGAGATTATTGGCTAAATGCCGGTAATATATATATTTTATATTTGGGATCGTGTGGTACGCCGACCACAAAGTGACTTGAAATCTTGGCATTGGCCATAGTTGCCGGTAGCCGATTGATATATTTGGGAGCGGGTGGTACGCCTACCACAAGATATGATTATTGATATATTTGGGAGCGGGTGGTACGCCTACCACGAGATATAACTATTGATATATTTGGGAGCGGGTGGTACGCCTACCACGAGATATAATTATTGATAATTGGGAGCGGGTGGTACGCCTACCACAAGAGATAATTACTGTGATAGTTGGGAGCGGGTGGTACGCCTACCACGAGACATGAAATGAAAAAGGAAATTGAGACATGAAAGTAAGATTATTTTGGATATCTTGAGTTATTGAATATTATTTCAGAGAAGAGTATTTCTTTATAAATGTATTGTATATATATATATCTATATTGCAACTGTACAGGTTTAGGTGGGTGACTGGCCTTAGCCTTGTCACTAGTTCGCTGGGATAGGCCAGGCACTTACGAGCACATGGGGTCGGTTGTGCTGATACTACACTCTGCGCTCTTTTTGCGCAGATACAGGTTACGGACAGCAGCGGCGGCAGTAGCGACTTGTGGATTTTCCGACTACTGAGACTACGAGGTAGCCTTGCAGGCGTCCGCAGGACCCGTTGTCTCTCCTATCTATGCTTTTCATTCTGTTATCTCATGTAATCGAGATAAACAGCTTGTACTTTCTTTCAAACAATTATGTGTATTATTCTTAGAAGTTCGTGAGTATTGTGACACCGGTCTTGGGTAGTGTATCAGATTTGGATTTTTCTTTATCATATCTGACTAAGTCTTCCGCTAATTTTGATTGTTCCGCTGTAATTTTTATGTTGTTAATAAGAAATTGGTTATTAATGGAGATGTAATTAATATTTGGCTTGCCTAGCTTCTATTTAGTAGGCGCCATCATGACCCCGATGGTGGGAAATCCGGGTCGTGACAAAAAGATATAATTGCATCCCTTAATTGAAGGCACTAATACCGAAGTGAGAGTCTTTTAAGAAGCAATATATAGAATTTGTAAGAAAAATCTAGATATTTATTAAAACTCATCAAAACATAGAGAATATAGGTAAATAAGTTTCTAATATAGTATAACTAGGTAAAACTCTTTTACCTAGTTGTACTATAATAAAAACCTATTTACCACATTTATGTAGGTTCCTTATTAATTACTTTGTATATCTATATTTACTTATTATATACAAAATAATAAAATAAAAAAAATAAAAAATTCAAGATCCCTTAAATCTAGCCTATCATTTACATGACACTCAACCTCCATTTTCAATAATTTCTCCTACATTTAAGTTACGTTCCTTTTTCAAAGGATTACAAAAACATCTTTTTAAAACTCATCAGAACATAAAGAATATAGGTAAATATGTTTCTAATTTGGTATAACTAGGTCAAAATTCCAATTTTTTAATGGATGATATGGATAAATCATTTCTGAAAGTTGAGTGGCATTTTTAGGCTTTTTTTTTAAATGTGTTTTTCTCGAAAGTACTTTTCAAAAAATAATTTTGGGAAAAGTTGTCGTGTTCAACTTACGCTTCTACTCAAAAATATTTATCTCCTTCTAGAACTTGATCAAACACTTAAGTTAAAAAAAACACTTTTGGTAACCACATCTTTTCATTTTTGACCCAAAAGAAGGTGGGGGTATTAGTTGAACTTAAACATGAGCTGAAGCGGTTGTGATGCAATTATTCGCTTTAAATTCATTGTGGTCTCTAATATTTCATTAACACGTCAGATAGATGAAAACTCAATTTCGATGATTGTGATGCTTTCTTGTTAATAGCGTGTTTTGAACGTATGCTATGTGTTTGAGCGCAAAGTTATCACATACTTTGCAAGCATAAACAATGAAAATAGATTTAGGGCCAATCATAGCAAATCGTAATAATCGAGAGACCAAATGGAAAATATAGGAGACAAGTGTTATTCATTAGAAAGAAATGTGTAGAGATCTTTTATTGATGATATTGGTTTGGTCTGTCTCTCCATAGAGAGGTTCAGAGCCTTACAATGATGTTCCTTTTTTCTCATAATATAGGGGTATTATTGTGTGTTCTCCCTTTCTTGGGAGTAGTGGTGAAGAAGAAGAAGAAGCCCCCTTTCTAGGGTTCCTTCTCTTAGTATTTATACACACAATATGTATGAGTTGGCACTAACGCCCATAACTATGCTGAGGTTTCGTCCTTATGGTGGCGGATAGGCCGTAGCCTTAATGATCGGTTTGGCTGACAATTGGGTATCGTAGTTAATAAGTGTTCATACCATTTATTAATGTCGAATTAGCTTAGGATATAGTTAATCTCGTTAATTATCTCGAGGTCATATTTTGACCCATACAGTTAGTCCCTCCGCTTATCGAGGTCGTGCGTTGACCGAGTTCGATGAGCGGACTTCTCTAGAAGCAGTTTCGGTCGAGGTTAATAATGGCCTTAGCCGTTTTTATGTGGGAGATTATGCCGTTGAAGTGGATGGCCTTAGCCATTTTGTGTTTATAACCTTGAACATGCGAGTAACTTCGACCGTAGTCGAGTCGCTTACATACATGTTGAGGATGGCCGTAGCCATCTATTCATTGGGAATGGTCGTAGCCTTAATACTGTGGGTGGCCTTAGCCGCTTAAATACTGGAGATGGCCATAGGCCTTAATATTTTGGGTGGCCTTAGCCGCTTATATACTGGAGATGGCCATAGGCTTTAATACGGTGGACGACCTTATCCGTGATGGAGTCAAGTTGGTGACACTGGTTGCACGTTGTCGAAAATCTTCATTGTTTGCTCTTGGGAGAGGGTCATAGCCGCATATATGTTAGGAATGGTCATAGCTGCCTGTACATATGAGAGGATGGTCATAACTGTCTATACCGTGGGGGTGGCCGTAGCCTTTTATTCTTTGGAGATAGTCGTGATTGTTTTGTCGACGACCATTATTTTTGTATGGTGTCGATGTTATTTAGTCGTCGCGGCCAGGGGGAGTATAAACTTACTTACCATGTTTTTAGGCGATGTACAGTTTTGGAAGTACGCATGACGTTATCCAGAACGTTCTCAGATCATTATAACCATTTCGAAGGCGAAGCGCCGGCTGGCTCAGGCCAAGTGACATTATCGCTTCGGCGATTCAAACATCAGTTCTAGTTTCTGAGAGGGGAGGTAGTTCCTCCGCAACTGCTTTGGTTGGAGAATCAGGCGCCATTGTGTTGACGGGGGCGGGAGCCTCGACTTCTCAATCGGCGGACGGAGGGAGGGGCACCGTAGGTGAAGGGTCTGACTCTGAGTCTGACCTGGACCCTAGCGACATTTGCATGCTTCAGGACGGCCATACTCCACACAACGGTGCATGCGAAAAGGCAGTTCTATTACGTTGAGATCCCTACGGAGCAGAACTTGCTGCTTCAAGAAGAGAATCTTGTGCCGTTATTCAAGGTTCTGTGCTCGGGGGCGAAAACCACGTCGCTGAGGGGAGAGGCGTCCGCGCAGGGCCTGAAGGTACGTGTGGTGACTTAGTTTCTCTTTGTTTCACTTGGTTGATTTTCGTTCTGATTATTGCTTCGTTCTTGTAGCTATTTTTGCTGGAGGTGGAGAGCATCCCCTGAGCTAACGTCCGTTCGGGGATTTGCTCGAGGGAACTGGAGAAGTACCATTGCTACTGGGACCGGGACTGGTGCCGCGAGATGCATGAGCGCATGAGGAATGACCCCCGGAAGTGGGGTCTCATCGAAGAGCTGGCGGGACGAGAACTTCAAATGCAGCAGACCCTTGGCAGGATTAATACTCTTGAGGAGCAGCTTCATCATAAGGACGAGAAGATGGAAGCCGAGAGAAAGGCTACTGCTTAGAGGGGACGCCAAGATCGGGCTAGGGCGGTAGAGGCCTTTGAAACTTTGACCAGGTAGGTCGTCGTTTTCGAGACGAGGTTGCTGCTTTGAGGCTGCAGGCGGGGGACGCCGTGTCGAGGGTCAGAACGTTGGAGATGGTGGACGACGTTCGTTAACGGGAACGGGAGCTGGAGAGGGCTTCTTTGGCCTTTCGAGGGGGAGTGCTGGTGGAACATATTGATGTCTATGAACGGGATGCCCAAGCTACGGCGGATTGGATTGTGACCTTAAAGGCCGAGAATCAGCACTTGAGGGATTAGGCTGCCACTTTCGGCCCGATTCGTGATCTTTGGACGTGTGCTGAGGCTCATCTTGACGTGTAAAAGAGACTGTGGGAGGTCGATATTGTGCCTGAAGCCTCTTATGAAGAAGTCCGTCAAAAGGCTCGTGAGGCCTGTGTCGGCTTCGGCTTTGTTCCAGCTGCGCAGGAGTTGATGATGGCATTAAGGGCATTGGTGATGTTGGTGGAGGTGCGGGTGGCGCCGAGTGAAAAGGATTTGTTATACTTTTCTTGTTTTCATTGCCGTTTGGCTAACTTTTTCTTTTCTTTTCTTTCTTTCTCATTTACCGGCCTTGGACGGGTGTAAGTGGGTGACCCGTTGTAATTAAAGATGTAAATATATGTGATTTTATTTTACTCTATTCTGCCTGGTATTTATTTTGTACCTTTACCCATGTCTTTGACCATAATGGTGACGATGGCCTTGACCACGATAATGTTGGCGGCCTTGGTTAGGTAGGTGCCTTTGAGTGTCGTTGAGTCGTTTGCTTGCCTTAGTCATAGACTAGGTCGGTTATTTAGTGGTGACGGCCTTGGCCGTGATTAAGCGCATTTTGTTTATCGCTTCTCTTTTACTTGGTGTAAACAAGTTGTGGCCATTATTTGGTGATAGTGGCACTTTGCCTCAATCCCAGTTTGGGCGTGGTCGAACTACTGGCCGTGATGGTAGGGAACGCGGCCTTGTGCTTCGACCGAGGCCGAACTTTATGTGGCCCGAATTTTAGTTTGAGTTAGGTGTACTTACTTGAATGGCGATAAAGCTAAACTTGTTTCTCCGTTCGTGGCTCTTTAGGCTTGAGGATGAAGGCGTTTGGCCTTGTTGTTTGAGCAAGATTGGGATTGTAATGGTGAAGGCACATGGCCTGAGTCATTGTTCCACCATAGTTGAGTCTTGCGATTTTTACTGGCGAAGGCACATGGCCTAAGTCCCGGTCCAACTTGTAGTTGGACTTTATGGTGAACGCACGCGCCTGAGTCGATGTTCAACCGTAGTTGAATCATGTAACTCTTTTTTTATAGCGAAGGCACATAGCCTTAGTCCCGGTTCGACCGTAGTTGAACCTCGATAATTTTTGTGGTGAAGGCGCATAACATGAGTCCCAATTCAACTTGTGGTTAAACTTGTAACTTTTTTGTTGGCGAAGGCGTATAGCCTGAGTTCCGGTTTGACCGTAGTTGAACCTCGATAATTTTTGTAGTGATGGCGCATGACCTGTGTCCCAGTTCAACTTGTAGTTGAACTTGTAATTTTTTGGTTGGCGAAGGCGCATAGCTTGAGTCCCGGTTCGACCGTAGTTGAAACTCGATAATTTTTATGGTGAAAGCACATAACCTGAGTCCCAGTTCAACTTGTAGTTGAACTTTTTAGTGAAGGCATGTAACCTACGTCGCTATTCAACCGTAGTTGAATCTTGTCATTTTTTGTTGGCGAAGGCGCATAGCCTGAGTCCCAGTTTAACTTGTAGTTGAACTTTTTGGTGAAGGCACGTGGCCTATGTCGCTATTCAACCGTAGTTGAATCTAATAATCTTTTGTTGGCGAAGGCGCATAGCCTGAGTCCTGGTTCAACTTGTAGTTGAACTGTTTGGGCAAGGCACGTAGCCTGAGTCGCTATTCAACCGTAGTTGAATCTTGTAACTTTTTTTGTTGGCGAAGGCGCATAGCCTGAGTCGCTATTCAACCGTAGTTGAATCTTGTAATTTTTTATTGGCGAAGGCGCACAGCCTGAGTCCCAGTTCAACTTATAGTTGAAATTTTAATTTTATGTTGGCGAAGGCGCATAGCCTGAGTCCCAATTCAACTTGTAGTTGAACGTTTTGGTGAAGGCACGTAGCCTGAGTCGCTATTCAACCGTAGTTGAATCTTGTAATTTTTTGTTGGCGAAGGCGCATAGCCTGAGTCCTAGTTCAACTTGTAGTTGAACTTTTTGGTAAAGGCACGTAGCCTGAGTCACTATTCAACCGTAGTTGAATCTTGCAATTTTTTGTTGGCGAAGGCGCATAGCCTGAGTCCTAGTTCAACTTGTAGTTGAACTTTTTGGTGAAGGCATGTAGCCCGAGTCGCTATTCAACCGTAGTTGAATATTGTAATTTTTTGTTGGCGAAGGCGCATAACCTAAGTCTTAGTTCAACTTGTAGTTGAACGTTTTGGTGAAGGCACGTAGCCTGATTTGCTATTCAACCGTAGTTGAATCTTGTAATTCTTTTGTTGGCGAAGGCGCATAGCCTGAGTCCTAGTTCAACTTGTAGTTGAATTTTTTGATAGTGAAGGCACATAGCCTGAGTCCCGATTCGATCGTAGTTGAACCTCGATAATTTGTGGCGAAGGCGCATAGCCTAAGTCCCAATTCAACTTGTAGTTGAACTTTTTGGTGAAGGCACGTAGCCTGAGTCGCTATTCAACCATAGTTGAATCTTGTAATTTTTTGTTGGCGAAAGCGCATAGCCTGAGTCTCAGTTCAACTTGTAGTTGATCTTTTCGGTGAAGGCACGTAACCTCAATATCTATTCAACCGTAGTTGAATCTTGTAATTCTTTTGTTGGTGAAGGCGCATAGCCTGAGTCCTAGTTCAACTTGTAGTTGAACTTTTTGGTGAAGGCACGTAGCCAGAGTCACTATTTAACCGTAGTTGAATCTTGTAATTTTTTGTTGGCGAAGGCGCATAGCCTGAGTCCCAGTTCAACTTGTAGTTTAACTTTTTGGTGAAGGCACGTAGCCTGATTTGCTATTCAACCGTAGTTGAATCTTGTAATTCTTTTGTTGGCGAAGGCGCATAGCCTGAGTCCTAGTTCAACTTGTAGTTGAACTTTTTGGTGAAGGCACGTAGCCTCTGAGTCGCTATTCAATCGTAGTTGAATCTTGTAATTCTTTTGTTGGCGAAGGCGCATAGCCTGAGTCCTAGTTCTACTTGTAGTTGAACTTTTTGGTGAAGGCACGTAGCCTGAGTCACTATTCAACCGTAGTCGAATCTGGTAATTTTTTGTTGGAGAAGGCGCATAGCCTGAGTCTCAATTCAACTCGTAGTTGAAATTTTAGGTGAAGGCACGTAGCTTGAGTCGCTATTCAACCGTAGTTGAATCTTGTAATTCTTTTGTTGGCGAAGGCGCATAGCCAGAGTCCTAGTTCAACTTGTAGCTGAACATTTTGGTGGAGGCATGTAGCCTGAGTCACTATTCAACCGTAGTTGAATCTTGTAATTTTTGTTGGCGAAGGCACAGAACCTGAGTCCCAGTTTAACTTGTAGTTGAAAATGTTGGTGAAGGCACGTAGCCTGAGTCGCTATTCAACCGTAGTTGAATCTTGTAATTTTTTTGTTGGCGAAGGTACATAGCCTGAGTACCAGTTCAACTTGTAGTTGAAATATTTGGTGAAGGCACGTAGCCTGAGTCGCTATTTAACTGTAGTTGAATCTTGTAATTCTTTTGTTGGCAAAGGCGCATAGCCTGAGTCCTAGTTCAACTTGTAGTTGAACTTTTTGGTGAAGGCACGTAGCCCGAGTCACTATTCAACCGTAGTTGAATCTTGTAATTTTTTGTTGGCGAAGACGCATAGCCTGAGTCTCAGTTCAACTTGTAGTTGAAATTTTTGGTGAAGGCACGTAGCATGAGTAGCTATTCAACCATAGTTGAATCTTGTAATTTTTTGTTGGCGAAGGCACATAGCCCGAGTCTCAGTTCAACTATTGTTGAACTTTGTTGAATTTTTAATAGCGAGGGCGCATAGCCCGAGTCAGAGTTTTGATTCGGCCTTAGTTGAAGTTTGTTGGCGAAGGCGCATAGCCTGAATCCCAGTTCAACCGTTGTTGAACTTTGTTGAATTTTCGAAGGCGGGGGCGCATAGTCCGAGTCTAAGTTTTGATTCGACTGTAGCCGAATTTTGTTGGCGAAGGCGCGTAGCCTAAGTCCCAGTTCAATTGTTGTTGAACTTTGTTGAATTTTTGAATGCGAGGGCGCATATCCCGAGTTTGAGTTTTGATTCGGCCGTAGTCAAATTTTGTTTGTGAAGGCGCATAGCCTGAATCCCAGTTCAACTGTTGTTGAACTTTGTTGAATTTTTTAAGGCGAGGGTCCATAGCCCGAGTCTGAGTTTTGATTTGGCCGTAGTCGAATTTTGTTGGCGAAGGCGCGTAGCCTAAGTCCCAGTTCAACTGTTGTTGAACTTTGTTGAATTTTTGAAGGCGAAGGTGCATAGCCCGAGTCTGAGTTCAATCGTAGTTGAATTTGTTGGTAAAGGCGCATGGCCTAGGTCTTGTTGTGTCGGTGTTTGAGGGTTGAAGCTCAGTTTTGATTCGAGATCTTGAGCAGTTCCCGCGCTTTCCTCCCAATATGGGCATGTAGGCTGGCTTGAGGTGACTCTCAGTTCGAGATATCTCCATGCCAATTTCTGGTTGGATCTCGCATCAGGGATGCGGGGTGCCTTACAGAGATCCTCCCTCGGGAGGAAGGGAACTGCTTCTTCTTCTTGCTTGTACTACCCGAGAGAGGAGTGACAGAGGAGTTGGATCTCGATTCGAGATCTTCAAGTTCCCTTTGTCTGATATATCGCTTCAGCTTGTTTGAGCTGGGTTGTTCTTTGGCGTTTCTTTCCTTTTGGTCCAGGGAAGACTACACGATTCTGCTATGAAATCCCCAGAGACGGCGCGAAATTATTTGAGCTCAAAGTTATCACATACTTTACAAGCATAAACAATGAAAATAGATTGAGGGCCAATCATAGTAGATCGTAATAGTCGAGAGACCAAATGGAAGATACAAGAGACAAGGGTTATTCATTAGAAAGAAATGTGTAGAGATCTTTTATTGATGATATTGGTTTGGTCTGTCTCTCCATAGGGAGGTTCAGAGCCTTACAATGATGTTCCTTTTTCCCATAATATGGGGGTATTGTTGTGTGTTCTCCCTTTCTTGGGAGTAGTGGTGAAGAAGAAGAAGAAGCCCCCTTTCTAGGGTTCCTTCTCTTAGTATTTATACACACAAAATGTATGAGTTGGCACTAACGGCCATAACTATGCTGAGGTTCCGTCCTTATGGTAGCGGATAGGCCGTAGCCTTAATGATCGGGTTGGCTGATAATTGGGTATCGTAGTTAATAAGTAGTCATATCCTTTATTAACTTCGAATTAGATTAGGACATAGTTAATCTCGTTAATTATCTCGAGATCATATTTTGACCCATACACTATGGTAGAAATGATCAGTTTACTCGCCATAATTATCGGACTCTATGAACACTCAAAAATGAAATAACCATAGTGAAAGTGTGGTAAACTAAACTAACAGCATTTAATGTTTACATCAATTATTTCAATTTATGGGGTGTTCGACTCAAAATGTTACTGAGCATTTATGAATTCAAAACAATCAAAGTAAATGGAGGGTCAATCATAGCAAGTCGTAACATATCCAAAATCAAATAAAGGAAAGGATAACGGAAATATTTATATTAGCAACAGAAAATATCGGTGATCTTTATTCATGATTGATAATAGGTGAATTTGACTATAATTATACCCTAAATAATCACACTTTGTTGTTGAATTAATGTTGTTTATGAGGACAAAATGCTTTGATTAGTGTTTGTTTGTGTGTTATAGGTACATATGATACATTGGATGCTAAAAGGACCTATTTTGGAGTCACATGTTGATGAAAAGGCCAAGAGAAGAGTTAGAGTGAAGAGAGCCTAAAGAATCAGAGAAAAATCGGACGGACTGTTCATCCGCGGTTCACTCGCGGCCGCGGATGAACCGGGAAAAAAGAGGCTCTCTGAAGTTTACTGTTCGTGGTCCGTCTGCGACCGCGAACTAACCGCGGAAGTCACCGCAGCAGCAATCCTAATTGTTCTCAAACTTAGTTTTTTAGCCCTAAAACCTCTATATAAACTCCTAGTTTGCCCAAGAGAGGCATGTTGTCTATTTTTCACTACTTTTGCAAGATATTTAGTAAGAGAGAATCCTCTCAAATCATTCTTTTATTTTATATCAAGTATTTCTTTATGATTTCAATTATTATTCTTGTTTCTTTAAGCATGAGTAGCTAAATCCTTTTCCAAGGTTTTGATGTAACCTATTTGGTGATGAACTTATCGTATATGTGATTACAAATTGTGAACTAGATTTCTATTTGTTCAACTTCGTTCTTGTTGTAGTTAATTGGTAGAAGTCCTAATTAGCGGTGCCTATTTAGTGTGCATAACTTGGAAAAGAGTGCATATTTAGGTATATTGTTGCACAACACCACACCTAGGTTATTGGAGGAATCTATAACTTTAGGTGTAAAGACGGGATTAGGAATAACGAAGTCTTGGGTGCAATCTTAAGTGAACTATTCAAGTTAAAGCTAGCTAGGGTAGCTCGGGAGAGTGCACTAGTAAATTATTGTAATTGCTCGGGAGAGGGTTACGATACACATAGCGTTCATGATTGATAGAATATATTAACAATTTGTATGAGCATAACGATAAGGGATTCCATCAATAGGGGAAATCAATACCTTAGTCATTTTCCATATTATTTTTACCCAATATTCAATTCTTTCTTTTAAGCCTTTTAATTATTGCAAAGTAGTGGTTCAAAATTCATACAAAGATATATTCAAAGTTTGGGAACTTGATTCGGAAGTATTCTTGGGTTGTGAAAGTTGTAATTGGTTGGTTAATTCCATGTGGGATCGATCTTGTGGACTTATTAGACCGGGTTATATTGACTACGACCGTTGCTTGGACGTGAATCAATTTTGGCGATGGGGGATGCAGACGCTGATGCGTGACCTGGCGTTTCGCCGTGGTTTGCCTCGACACCATTTCGATGCCAGCAGACAACAATTGAACGCGATGCCTAAAGAAATCCGCCAGGCGCGAACGACAAATCTGGAATGCGGCAGACGCAGCAGCAGCAACCTGTTTATTCTGCAACTCTATGACTCATTCAGGCGAATACGGGCGCTGAACGCCAACAACCGACAACGGCGAGTTCAATATGCAGGCGTGAAACCGGAACAGCAGGCCGAACTGCTCGCCGCTGAATAATGGCAATACCGCGGCGTAAACCCGGCGACGGCAGTTCGCCGGATAACGGCAACAACCGGCGAGCAGATGCTCTCTGCTGGTCACCGTTGAGACACTGCGCGCTGGCGACCTCTCGACAGCAGGTAACCGTGCTCAGGAAGAAAACAAATCCCCATTCTGCGCAACCGCCGATTGTTCCTCGCCGTTTCTGGACTGGAAGGCAACCTGACTCAGCAGCTCTCGCCGCGGCTGCATTCAACGGGTATGATTGATGAAGCGATACCGGCACGACGTCATGCAGCGGCGCAAACAATCTCGGCGTGGGTAAAACCTGGTATCATGGAAACAATGCTGCCAGCGCAGGCGATAAACATGCTCTTTATGCTACATCAGCAGGTTCTGGAAGATGAATAAATTCCCATTTCGAATGCCTGAAGGTAACAAAGATACCAAATGAGTGAACGCTGGAAACGACTGGAAGATGGCGCCGACGGGCGACGCCGATATCAGGTGGGCAGCAAAATATCCTCTCAAGGTATAGCCCTCTCTCTGGGCTGAAATCACTCTGGAAACCGCCGACCGTGCGCTGACTCAATATCTGCTCGCGCTGGCGATGGGGCAAAATGGGGATGCTGCGCAGGCTATACAATGACGGCAGCATCACGATATCTCGCTGGCGTCTGGCGCGAACCGACACTCTATCAGCGTGGCGGCAGGCGCTATCTGCCTGGAAACCTGCTGGCGGCAGGCAATCACCGGTAATGGGTATGATGACTCTGGCATTACCGACATCTGTGAATAATGCAAAACCGAACTCTATGGCACTGCCCTCGACGCAAATCAGGTAATGGCGTAGGCGCGTTTATATCGGCCTGCGCGTAACGCTGGAAACATTACTGGCGCTGGACGCCGAACTGGCACCGATGGCGTAAAGTAACTGGTCATTCAGCGAACAAGAAGAAGGCGACGATATGGCGTCATCATAAATCGATGACAGAACACCTCTGCTCAACACGACATGCTGGGGAAGCGTTCTCTGGAATACTGGAAGCGCAACCTGCGAAACCAGTATGAAGGTGAAGGTGACGACGGCGATGCGAATCTGATATGGAACAGTACGGCGAGCGGGCGACCGGAACCTGCTCTGCCAGTAAACCGGACAGTCTGGTCAGCAAATTCTGATCAGCAGTGGCGGCGGCGGGCGGCGGCAATGACCGTGGTGCATCGACGAGGAAAGAACAAACCGGAAGAACCTCTCGCGCTCACAGCAGATGAACAAACAACGGCGCTGGCGAAGGTAACGCGCAATGCTGGCAATCCTGATAAGCTATACCCTGGAAGCAAAATCGCTGTGCGGCAAACCGTGGCGTGCAGGCATAAAACCTGAACCTGACGCCGCCATCACTGGAACCGCCGCACGTGATCGCGTTATGAACGACACCAAAACCTGCGATGGGGCGGCAAAGTATCCTGATGAAACCATAAACAAAGTAAAATATCAATAAACAACACTATTGTACCCTGCTGGGTGGCGGCGGAAGAACATATCGAAGAACAACAAACAGGACTTCATTTGCGCTCATTTGACAAGATGATATCGACGCTGCGGAACAGGGCGCTGATGACGCGCGGCGGCGGCCTGTTGCAGATAGGCGGCGCGGCCTACAAATGGCTACCTGCTGAAACCTCGACTGGGCGCAAGCGAGAACAGACGGGGCCGATGGAATATGACGGCATTCAGGCGCGGGTGCGGCGATCTACCGATCGATGCGGTGACCTGACGGCGGGCTCGTCGCCAGGCCGACGGTGAAGATAAAAACAACATCCCCAGTCGGCGCTGAAGAACAAACCTGACGAAGGCGGCGATGGGCTGCACTACTCTGGAAGCAGGGCAGGGGAAGCAGGTCGACCTGCTGGCGAACAAAGACGAGCGTACCGCCGAAGAGCCACCGACGCAAACAACCTGCGTAATACCGTTTGCAGTACTCGAAGATGCTACTCACCATGCCGCTGGTGCTGCGATAAAACCGCCTCGATATGGGGCTCAAACCGCATCAGGCGACGCTGTGAATACCCGTCAGCAGCATCACTCGCCACGAACTCCCTGAAGAACAGCAGGAAGAAAAAAACTGGCAATATGGAAGCTTGGAAAGTCATCCCGGTGAAACGAGCAGGAACAGCAGCAATCTGTGACGATGAAGCAAGTGCGCTGTCGCCGCCGGTGTGGCGCGAGAAACAGCAGATGACAACTGAACATCAGCAGATGACAGCAGACTAAGGAACATTCGCCGCTTGGCGGCCGACGCGATAACCGTCGATGGGTAACGGCGATTTCGGGGCTATGCCGCGCAACATGGATATCGTTATCGACTCTACAGCTACAAAGTGAAGAACCCTCTTCTGCCAGCGTTAACCTGAAGGTATTCTGGGCTAACAACCGCCGCCGCCGCAATGGGTAACCGACCTTCTCTGCGGCCTGTGAAACCGGAAACAGTACGTTTGTTTTACTGCAGTGTGCAGGGCAAACCAGACGATAACGCAAATCTACGCTGATAAACAGATGACTCCGGCGTTCAGCATCGCTGGAGAACAACAGCGCCGACGAGAAGAACAACGCCACAGACGCAGGAACAAACAAGGCGTGAGACGACAGCAGGTGAACAGCATACGAGCTTATTACTACTTTAATCAGCTAAAGACGACTTGCGCGGCAGGACACTAAGGACCGTGAGGCCTGCGTCTCGAACCCCTGCGCGCGGAACAAGCAGCGTCAGGCACTGGGCCTCTGGGCTGGAACAGAGGTGGCAGGCCACGGCGGCGGGGACAGATGCCTCTGTCCTTCCGCCGCCGTCCGCCTGGCAGGCAGCACGTGACAGGGCCGGCCTCATCAGACAGGCAGGTGGGGCTGGAGCAGCAGGCGGCCCTCCGTCTGCGTGGGAGCAGACAGCAAGCAGACAGGCGGGGGGGCCACAACGAGATGGCACGCTCGACAGACACGGTCTCTCTCGTGGATACAGAATAATATGCCTGCAGACATGGCAGAGCCTCGACGGCAGCGCTCGACACCTGGTTCATGCAGTAACCTGCCAGGATTCGACCTCGAAATTAGGGATAGGAAAGGTACGAAAATCAAGTCGCTGATCATTTGTCACGACTTGAAGGAGCTGAAATTGTCGAAGAGAGTGGGGAAATTCTGGAAACCTTTCCAGACGAGCAGTTGCTCACCACAACTCTCCTTGAAGTGCCATGGTATGCAGATTATGCAAATTATCTGGCCATCAGTGTTGTTCCTCACGACCTATCATTGGTCCAGAGGAAAAGATTTTTTCGTGAAAGCCAGCTTTATTATTGAGATGAACCCTATTGTTTTAGGATATGTCTCGATAACATGATCCGGAGATGCATCCCCGAGATCAAACAATCTTCTGTTTTGCAGGCATGTCACGCTTCAGCATATGGCGGTCACTTTGGAGGAATACGTACAGCTGCCAAAATACTTGAGGCCGGTTTCTATTGGCCAACGGTGTTTAAAGATGCACACTTGTGGGTGAAAGGTTGCAACGAATGTCAACGTACTGGGAACATCTCCCGGCGTCACAAAATGCTAATGAACCCAATCCAGCAAGTTGAAGTGTTCGATGTCCGGGGAATAGACTTCATGGGGCCCTTTATTAGCTCATACGGCAATAAGTACATACTTGTTGCAGTTGACTACGTGTCCAAATGGGTGGAAGCTGCAGCATTACCCACCAATGATGCTAAGGTGGTGGTGGGGTTTTTGAAGAAGAACATTTTCACCCGTTTCGGGACTCCAAGGGCTATCATCAGTGACGGGGGCACACACTTTTGCAACCGGGCGTTTGAGAAATTATTGGCCAAGTATGATGTGAAACACCGTGTGGCCACTCCGTATCACCCGCAGACCAGCGGGCAAGTTGAGGTCTCCAACAGGGAGATAAAGAGTGTATTGACTAAAACAGTGAACGCCACAAGGACCGACTGGTCCAGGAAGCTTGATGACGCACTATGGGCTTATAGAACAACATTCAAGACACCAATTGGCATGTCACCATACAAATTGGTGTTTGGGAAAGCTTGTCACCTACCGGTTGAATTAGAGCACAAAGCATGGTGGGCACTGAAACAATTGAATCTCAACTTGGACGAAGCGGGTAAATCAAGGCTGACTGGGTTGCATGAATTAGAAGAATTTCGGTATCTGGCATTTGAAAGCACTAGACTATATAAAGAGAGAATGAAGCGGATTCATGATCAAAATATCGTTGAGCGGAACTTCAAAAGCGGGGACAAAGTATTATTATACAATTCAAGATTACGGTTGTTCCCAGGTAAATTGAAATCAAGGTGGTCAGGACCCTTTAGGGTAATTGAGGCATTTGAGTCAGGAGCTGTGGAAATTCAAACCATGGATGGATCACGCACATTCAAGGTAAACGGACAGCGGTTGAAACCTTATGTAGGCTTGGATGACACCGAGGACAAGGTAGAATTGCGGTTGGATGAACCTCAAAGGTCTAGCGAGCCTTAAAATGCGCTAAGATGAGTCGTGTCGCGACGTTAAATCAGGCGCTACGTGGGAGGCAACCCACCAACATGTTGTAAGTATTCTCATTATAGTTAGTAAATATTAAAAAAAAAGAAATTGCTGACCAACGGAGAAAGAAAAAAATATTCAGAGGATCACTGTTCGCGGTCCATCCGCGACCGCGGATGAACCGCGGAAAAGTGACCTCTCTGCATTTTCTCTGTTCGCGGTCCATTCGCGGCCGCGAACCAACCGTGAAAAAATGTCCCATCTGAATCGCGACTGTTCGCGGTCCATCCGCGGCCGCGAACGAACCGCGAACAATCGCGGCCGAACAATCGCGGCCAGTTCCGCGGTCAGTGAAAATTAATGTTTTTTTTCACCCTTCTTTAAACCCTAAAACATAATCCCCCACTCCCACATCCCCCAAAATAGCCGTAACCCCTCTCTAAAATATCTCTCTCTCTAAATCAAATTCTCTCCCTTCTCTCTACAAACCCTCACCCCTTTCTTCTCCAAATCAATCTCCCTCTTCCACCATACTCCTCCATTGCTCTAACTAGTAAGTTTCTCTACTCTTCTTCTTTTTATTTTTTTTCTCTTAGTTCTTGAATGTTTATTTTGTAGACTTAATTAGATAATTTTTGTTTAGGGTAGTTCATGAATATTACTTGGTTTCTTGTTGCACATTGAATGTTCCATGAATTGTTTTTAAGGAACCTTGTGATATGATTGAAAGTTTGGTAAAGATTGGGTTGTTGGGTCTCCAATTGAGTTTATAATGCTAAATTTGTGATTTGGAGACCCAAAAGTGTTGTGACTATATGTGTTGGTTGGTTGGCCAAGTTGGGCAATTATCCTTGGTAATAATTGATGAATGTATTTTTAGGAGACATAATGCCCAACTCATGAATTGGTTGTTGTTGTATTTTATTGGGGATGGCTTAAGTTGATTGGGTAATGTTAGAGTGCCAAAATAATTAAGTGTGGGGTGCTTGAATAGGCATGTGTAAAATCGTTAGATAAGAAACTAAGTATAGGAGTTATGAGGTGATTGCACAAAAATGGTCAATTGTGATATTCCACGGATGGCGAAGTCTGAGTAGCCTACCGGTGACTAACAGTTTGCAAATTTTTGGTTATCTTATTTGTGCAGGATCATGGCCCCTAAGAGATCTCGACATGGTGCTAGCTCTTCGAGGCAACCTACTTATGATGAGTCAAGGTTCGCTTGCGAAGAAGCGGAGAATGGATTTCACACTAAGGCAGCTAAGAAATGGCTTCAGGAAGTTAAAGTTGACCGGATAGCTATCCGCTCGGAGAAGCCTGAAATATATTATGAAATTCGCAGACGCGAAATGGATTTCCTCTTTGACTCACCTCCTAATGTAAACAAGATGCTTGTCCAGGAATTCTACGCCAATGCTCCTTACGCGATGGCCAGGAGGGTATTCGTCAGAGGTAAGGATGTCAATGCCCATATTCCTACTATTAGGCAGGCACTTAGACTGCCAATTCACACTAGTGATGTCGACTATTATCATGATAGGTCAGGTATCACATGGGACATGGTAATTGAGGCCTTATGTGTAGACGGCACCCCTGTGTGGATTAGAAATAAGACTATGCACTCTAACTGCTTTACATACACCGCTAAATACTGGTTTTCTATAATATGTAACCGGCTCTTGCCCTCTAGCAACACCACAGATGTCAATTTTAATAGGGCACTTCTAACTTGGTGTTTTGTAACACAGCGGGATGTTGACATCGCCCGCTTAATTAGTGATGAGATGGTGTTGAGGGGATCCCTCACTGCCAAGGGTTTTTACTACCCATCTCTTGTCACTACAGTGTGTCTCCTCCATCAGACCCCAGTAACTGCCACTGATGGTGAGCTACTACCCAAAGCTCCGTTTAAAGCTTCTCAAATCTGGGTTGGACGTGACATTAGCCCAATTGACTTGGATGAGGAGGACGACCCTGTACCGGTTGCCCGGGCCAGGCACTCCACTGATTCAGTCGGACCTTCCAGGCATGCTCACCGTGGAGCGAGTATGTCTAGGTCCGAGTCCTCGCGACCTATGCTTTGGTCCATGGAGGAGGAGGATGTTGATCTGCGCACCTCCATTGATGACTTGCACACGCGTTTAGATGCTATGTCTCAAAGGCAAGCTCGGTCAGACAGCAGGTTCATGGCATGGCTCAAAGCACTTGGACGAGCATTTCACGTCGACCCGTCCACCGTCTCCGACTCCGAGTGAGTCTCAGGTAAGTTTTCTCGCCCCTCTTGTGCCTTATCTTTCTTGATGTCATGGGGACATGACATGTTTTTAAGTGTGGGGTGGGTGACTTATCTTGTATATGATGTATATATTAGTTGTAGTGGTTAATATAAAATAATAAAAACACAAAAAAAAATCAGAAAATTTTAAAAAAATACAAAAATATGAGTAGAGGACTCTTCCTGATGACGGACTATTTAGGACAAGTACTCTTGAGGGAAGTAGTCCACGTAGGAATTTTTCTTTCTTTTATTTTCTTTTTCTAGGTAGTGTATCATCTCCCCCTTGGTTTTTCTTTTGACCACGGTTCTTTTCCAAGGGTTTTTATTTGAACCGGGTTAGGTAGATTTTTCTTTTCTTAGGATTAGAGGAAAAAGGGTAACATGTAACCCCGAGTATGCACATTAGCAAAAGCTTAAATTGAACTTGAGAATGTATTTTCTAAGCTTGACTATAGAATCTCAATATGCCTTAAATTTGCACAATAATGCTTGCTTGAACATCGATAGGACTTTGTAGATGAACCGGATTCCAAATGAGTTGCATGCTATGTGTGTGTGAGGTTTTACTTACATTGTATGCTTTACATGATGCCTAGAACTTGCCATGTGTGTTTGCAAAGCGAAATAGAAGTTGTTTGGTTGTAGAAAGGATAGAGGCATTTCTTTGTGTAACCCCTTATAAACCAATAGACATGAATTCACCCGTACATAATATCTTAGTTAACCCCTTTGAGCTTAAAGCCTATTCTTTGATAACCCTTGAATGTTCATCAAATTATTATATTGTTCTACTTTACCTCCTAGAAGCACTTGTATTGAATTGAATATGAAAAAGTCTAAGTGTGGGGTGAAGGGAAATTGAAAAAGGGAAAATCAAGAATGAATGGTAGAAAATAGTGAACTGGCCAAAATAATGTAAATGTGTTGCAAAGCAATGAAAAAAAAAGATATTCTGAGAAAAAGAGCTATATCATGTATATATGAAAATTAGAAAGGCCAGTTACACCAACAAAAGAAAAGTGGGGATTAAAAGCAAATAAAGGTGAAGGAATGTTTAGGGGAGACATAAGGAAGAAAACAAAAAGGGAAGTTATGAAAAGGAAAAGAAAAAGTGCTTAGGGAGGTTAGCCACTATAACCAAAAGTATCCTACCCGTTCCCGTAGCCATCATTACAACCCTTAAAGACCTCTTGATCTATGATTGAATAACTCGATTAGTGGAGTATTACACTAGGGGCAAGCCTATGGTGTGTATGTATGCATATGAATGTTCTTTGTTGAGAGTGAGTGAATTTTTCCGATATTTATAAGTTCCATGTTTTTGAATTGTTTATGTGTGGGAACTTCTCTCAATAAATTTTGTGAGGGCATGTAACTCAAGAGGAAGAAGGTAAATTTGCAAGTTTTTGGTAATAAGTAGAGTAAGTAATAATGTGCTGGCATGAGAGTTTACGGTTAGGTAAAGATTGTGCATATCTTAGGTTAATCATGAAAAATAGCTTTTGTGACATATTTTGGGGGAGACATTCTTAAAATTGGCCTAAAGTGTGATTAAGGTTGCTCGAGGACGAGCAAAGGTTTAAGTGTGGGGTATTGATAATAGGTGAATTTGACTATAATTATGCCCTAAATAATCACACTTTGTTGTTGAATTAATGTTGTTTATGAGGACAAAATGCTTTGATTAGTGTTTGTTTGTGTGTTATAGGTACATATGATACATTGGATGCTAAAAGGAGCTATTTTGGAGTCACATGTTGATGAAAAGGCCAAGAGAAGAGTTAAAGTGAAGAGAGCTTGAAGAATCAGAGAAAAATCAGACGGACTGTTCATCCGCGGTTCACTCGCGACCGCGGATGAACCGCGAAAAAAGAGGCTCTATGAAGGTTATTGTTCGCGGTCCGTCCGCGCTGCGAACAAACCGCGGAAGTCGCCGCAGCAGCAATCCTAATTGTACTCAAACTTAGTTTTTTAGCCCTAAAACCTCTATATAAACTCCTAGTTTGCCCAATAGAGGCATGTTGTCTATTTTTCACTACTTTTGCAAGATAATTAGTAAGAGAGAATCCTCTCAACTCATTCTTTTATTTTATATCAAGTATTTCTTTATGATTTCAATTATTATTCTTGTTTCTTTAAGCATGAGTAGCTAAATCCTTTTCTAAGGTTTTGATGGAACCTATTGGGTGATGAACTTATCGTTTATGTGATTACAAATTGTGAACTAGATTTCTATTTGTTCAACTTCGTTCTTGTTGTAGTTAATTGGTAGACGTCCCAATTAGCGGTGCCTATTTAGTGTGCATAACTTGGAAAAGAGTGCATATTTAGGTATATTGTTGAACAACACCACACCTAGGTTATTGGAGGAATCTATAACTTTAGGCGTAAAGACGGGGTTAGGAATAACGAAGTCTTGGGTGCAATCTTAAGTGAACTATTCAAATTAAAGCTAGCTAGGGTAGCTCGGGAGAGTGCACTAGTAAATTATTGTAATTGCTCGGGAGAGGGTTACGATACAAATAGCGTTCATGATTGATAGAATATATTAACAATTTGTATGAGCATAACGATAAGGGATTCCATCAATAGGGAAAATCAATACCTTAGTCCTTCTCCATATTAATTTTACCCAATATTCAATTCTTTCTTTTAAGTCTTTTAATTATTGCAAAGTAGTGGTTCGAAAATCTCACCAAATATA